>OMNV01000357.1:4978-41913 GCA_900303265.1 Brotula barbata | reverse complement strand
TTGAACCCTTCCCTAACCTGAACCTGACCTTAACCCAAACACAGAACCATACCTTACCCAAACACGAACCCCAACTCGAACCTGACACTAACAGGGAACCCAACCCTTCCCGAACCCTACCCGAACCCGGAACTTAACCTTACCCGAACCAGAACCGAACCCGGAACCGAACACGAAGCCGAGCCCAAAACCGAATCTTACCCCAACCCGGAACCAAACCTTACACAAACCCGAACCTGATAAGAACCCGAACCCGGAACTGAACCCGGAACCGAACCCGAACCTAACAAGAACCCGAACCTGGAAATGAACCCGGAACCGAACCCCGAACAAAACCCAAAGCAACCAAGAACCCGAATTCAAATCCAAACCCGGAACCGAACCTTGTCCGAACCCGGTACCGAACCTAACAAGAACCCGAACCTGAAACCGAACCTTACACGAACCCAAACCTAACAAGAACCCGAACCCGGAACCGGAACCGAACCCAAAGCAACCAAGAACCCGAACTCAAATCCGAACCCGGAACCAAATCTCACCCGAACCCGGAACCGGAACCGGATCCGGAACCGAACCCAAAGCAACCAAGAACACCAACTCAAATCCGAACCCTGAACCGAACCCGGACCGAACAAGAACCCGAACTCGAATCCGAACCCAGAACCGAACCTTACACGAACCCGAGATGCTGAAAACGTTACACACACTAGTTTTACAGTTTACGTCTAAACTGAAAACATGAAATGAATGCAAACAAGTCACACGTGTCATTGTTTCTCTCGTCAAATCAGGAGTCTTAAACTTCCAAGTCGAGTGTCAAGTCATTCATTTATTTTTGTCAAATCGCTATTTACAGTGGTATTTACGATATTGTGCGACGGTTGCGACCTTGAAGTATGCCGTTAGGTAACGTCATAGTCCTCTTTAACAATGTAACGAAGAAATGCATCACAGAGGATTTAGTAACAGCTACACGCAACAGCGTCTAAAAAACAATAAGTAGATATGCGGCGTTTTCCTGCCGCTGCACCACAAAAACAGTGAGATTTAACCTCACTAGTTAGCGGCCTGACCGGTGACGTAGGCATAGCTAACGGGAGCGGTAGGCTAGCACCGGTTGAAACACTACGTTCTTGTTCTTTTTAAAGAAAGGCTAAAGTGAAAATAGATTCCTAGTCAAAAGAAAGACACGTACCATGCTAAAATCAGGCATTGGAAAGTGGTACCCCCTTGTGGCCGAAATCGGTACTACAAAAATAAACACTGAAAAATAAGCGAATCTGAAAAACTTTTTTTTGCTCGCCTCTCAGGGCTTCTGTATGGGTTTGGATGAATTAAAGACAAATGTGTATAAAGTGGAAACACTGGTGTGCACGCTTTGTGTGTTTGTGTGCCAGGAATGCTCCGTCGCTGGGACGACAGCCAGAATTGCCTGTCAGAGAACCCAGATCTGGTGTGTGAAGAGACAGCTACTTACCTTGTTGGCATGTGTATAGACCTGGAGGTTGATGAGGTGAGTGTGTTGTGTACTCTTGCTACACGTAACATACATGTTCATCATATGTCCTAAAAAATAATCAAGCATGGAGGCCCAGGATAGGAATTCTAACAGCTGTAATCTGAACAAACACATACACAAACCTTTACACACGTACACACACAGTGCAATAATTTAGCTAAACCAGTATTATCTCTCTCTATTATCTATCAAATGTCCTTTTCTCTCTACAAAATAATGTAATCTGTCTATAATCCAATCTAATCTATCTATCTATCTATCTATCTATCTATCTATCTATCTATCTATCTATCTATCTATCTATCTATCTATCTATCTATCACAATAAACATGCAAACTGTAAACAAACTGGGAGAATCTGTAACAATCAGGACAATGCACCGACACACACACACTAGAAGAAAACAAGGAGGAGACACAGAAAAGCCGGAACACAGCAGGAGTCATGACACTGAAGCTTCCTGAATCTCCCTAATCCTTTGTTCTTTTGATCAGGTCATTGTTATAATGGGCATAATCCCACTAGTGTTTTTGTACCAACTACTGTGTCCTCACCTACCTGTTTCAGAAACACGCATTGATGGAGCAGGTGGCCCATCAGACCATCGTCATGCAGTTAATCCTGGATTTGGCTCAAACGTTGAAGGTGGACCCGCGAGGCTGCTTCAGACAGTTCTTTTCCAAAATCAAGGTCTGCAGTTTTCCTTTTTTGTTTGTACGGTTCCCTTCAACAGCAGTTTTTTTTAATCGTAGTATGTCTGGGGGTTTGTTGTTTTGTGTTTGCTACAGAATGCAGATGAGCCGTACCAGGCTGCTTTCCATCAGGAGCTGGAGTCGCTGAAGGAACGTGTACGCAGCTGTGCAAAGAAACGGATGGAAGATGCAACCAAGGAGCTGGAGCTGGAGGAGGAGGAGGAGGAGCAGAACAGATTGGGCCCGGGTGGTCTAGACCCGTTCGAGGTCTATGAATCACTGCCAGAGGTCCTCACACACATACAATTATTTTGCGCATTTATTCTCATTGTTATCATCCCACTCTTGATGCTCAATAATATTGGACACTCCTGATCAGAGTGTCACCGTTTCAGGGTCAAAATATTAACTTGATGATGATGATTTTGCCGCTGAGGATTGACTGATAAGTTCTGAGCCTGACAAAAAAAAAAGCAGCTTGCAGCAATTATGTATTTGCTGCTTGATATCCTGATTATATTTCGTAATTATGACTTTTATTTTATTTCCCCAAAGGAAAGACAAAAATGTACAACAAACAATGAAGATTTCTGCCGAAAACAATTTTACATATAACAATTCAGATTCAAATTCTGTTTTGGTTTTCATTTTTGGCTTAACTTGTCTTTAATGGTTTTATGCCAAACTTTATGTAATTCTACCAAATTTTTTATAACTTGTTGATCACTTTTTCCTTGATAGTGCCATTAAAAGAGTAAACATGTTGTAAATGTATGTCGTACATGAATGAATGGATCGAGTTATGTGGAATAAGCAACGTGTTTTCCTAACTATGACTCTAGATTTGCTTTAGCATTTTAACACTTTTTTTCACTCTACATAGAATATCAGCTCCTGTAATGGTGCTTTAAATGAACATGGATGCAAATGACTTAAATTTTTTTCGATCGTTTATTTGTACATTTAAAAAGATGACACGGTCTTCTTTCCCCTAAGTTTCAACATTGCTTGCTCATTTAGTCGTTTTCATTGGAAAAGAGAAAAGAAAAAAGAGAAGAGCATTGCAAAGTAAGATAGAGAAATTATGGACTCTGCTTGTGAAAGCGGGATTGCCTGAGCGTTTTATTCGACTAAACACACGCACAGTCAGTATGCTGAGAAAATGCTGAGCCATCAGAACTCACTTTAGTAGGCTCATTGTGCCATGTTAGTATTCTAATGACACTTCCTGTCCCATAGGAAATGCAGAGGGGCTTTGATGAGAAGAACGTTCAGATGCTGCACGAGGCTGTCTGCAAACTGGACCCAGAGGTGTGTGTGTGTGTGTGTGTTTGGACACAACTCTGTGTATGTAACTCTACCCACAGTGCTCTGTGCTCACAGTGTGACTGCATTGGTTCATTCATTCACTGTTTGATTCATTCATTGATTCATTCTGTGTTTTGAATCGGTATGATTGTGTTTCTCTGGACAGGAAGGGAGATACCACATGAAGAGATGCATCGACTCTGGACTTTGGGTCCCTGACACAGCAGAGGGTGATGATGAAGAAGAAGAGGAAGATTAGATGAATGGTTGTTGCGGCCGCTGCGGCCGTGGTTTAGTCTTAAGGTCCACGTTAGTACTGTGAAGATTGGCAAAGTAATAAAGTTCAAACGCTGGTAATGATTCACTTGGTAACTTTTTTTATTGGCGGTTGCTGTGCCACGTTTGTGTCCTTCTCTCTCAATTGCATAATTAGTTCTCTCTCTCTCTCTTACACTCTCTCTCTGTCTGTGGGTGTGTGTGTCTTTCATAATTAATTGGTGGGTTTGATTTAGTGGTCTGTGCAGGATTTCTGAGGCAAAGCTCCTTTGTGCAGTCATTTTTGTAAATAGAAAATCAGTGCTGGCCAGCAGCATATATCAAATCAAGACAATGCCAATAAAAGCTTAGTGGGAAGAACAGCAGCACAACTCCACGCAGGGCCGCTACCACTGTACGTGTCTTTACTATGTTCTTGGCCGGTTCACGCCATAGCACGGTTGTGAGTGAAGTCCTCTTCCCCCCGTATCGGAGAACGTTCCATTCACCGTGAAGACATCTCTGGCTGTAGCTCTGCTCATCAGATGATCTCTTTGTCCACAGACAGACGGATGTGCAGCAGTGTGGTTTCTTTAAGACAGAATTATTAATGAACACATTTGTACCAATAAAGGAGCGGTGCCAATCCTGTTTTGGGCTTTGACAACACTCTGCCTTTTACGGAGGCACGGCTCGTTGCGGAGAAGTGTGTGCCCTTGACTCGTTGTAAGGACGTGAAGGCAATATGAGGAAAAGATGTGTGTGTGAAAGGGAGAGTGATGAACGACAGGGAGGCACTGTCTTTGTTGTGACTCCTTGATATAATTGCCATACATAGAAAAGCTGGTGTGTGTCCACCTATTGCCGTGTGTGTATGTTTGATCATGGAGGGAAATGATGCTCGACCGTTGGAGCACAGCACTGGTGTGTGACTGAGAGTAAAAACAGGCATAAATCTAGGGGTTCCAATGGAGAGGGGAGGAGCAGAGGATGTTGTATGGGATTAATGGACATACTGTGTGTCTGTGAGGGAGGAAGGAGGAGAGACGGGCTTCTCCATGGAGGCTGGGGGGTGGTGGCAGGCTGGGGGAGACCACTGTGGCAGGGAAGAGGGAGAGAGGAGAAGAGAAAGGGAGGGAGGGAAGCTGCTGAAGCCACGGACGGACGTGCATGTAGACGGCAAATGTTTTTCTCTCACCATTGTGACACACTTGTAGTCTGCGGAGAGGCGGCAGCGACGAGAAAAGCAAAGAGACAGAGAGAGATGGAGACGAGGCACGGCCCATCTTACCACTGATCTCGATCAACGCGATCAAGGTGAGTGTGTTGTATTCTTACATGCTGCAGCCCATCTATGTGTGTGTGTGTGTGTGTGTGTGTGTGTGTGTGTGTGTGTGTACACACACATTGACATGTGTCTTTTGCAGTGTGCACACAGCATGATTGCAGCGGAGTCCTTGTGCACATAAGGTTTCAGCGTCTCTTCATATATTTACTGTTTTATGACAGAAGAGTGAGATGCTAGTTGAGCTGCATATTGATGCATTGCTTGGTTGTATAATCTGCCTCATCAGTGGTGCTGGTGGTCAATATATCTACATATACACATACACGAGTATATACAGAGTATATCCGCTCCATACAATACAACACATCACTGTGTCAGCATGCATTTGTCTTTCTCTGCCCTGTTTGTGTGTGCAGCCTGTTTTGTCCTTCTGTTCCTTTCACGGAGTGGGTGTGTTCTTCGTGACCCTGGTAAAAGTCGTGTCCACCACCATCATCAGTCCACCAGCTCAGGCAGGGACACTCAAATTTGCTGAATTAGTCCTCTCCGGTGGAACTAGGTGAAGTCTGACTGCTCGCTGTAATTATATAACATCACTGAGCTTTGGCGTTGCAGTAGGAGCTCAGAGCTCGTTGTCAAAACAGTTTGTGAGGTCTGAGCTGTCCTTAGCTGTCCCATAAGAGTCCAGCCTGTAATATTTACATTTTAGCTAATTCATTACTTATCAAATCAGGCTATTATGTATGATGTTTTTATTGTGATAAATCAATGACAAATGTGGTAATGACAACAACTGACAAAACAAAGAGATTTGTTATACTAACTGTGATTTTTTTTTCTTTTCTCCCCAGGAGGCCGACCTGATGTGGACATTGATGGATTTAAACATGGATGGGTCAAACGAGTCAAACTTGAAGTGTTGAAATCTTCACTTTCCTCTTATCATATTTGAGGGCAACACGTCTGCTGCCATTTGACCAATCAGATGATGGAAAGCTGCCCTGGGATGGAACGGAACGGCTGGATTTTGGATTGATCATTTTTATTATTGATCATTTTTTAGATTGCTAATTCATGTGGTATCCGGTTTTTGACTTAATTGATCGATATCCCAAGTTGGGGAAACTTGGAAACGTGTTTTCTTCCTAAATCGTGGAACTGTGACATCATGATTGTTGTTTGGTCTACGCCAGTGACTCGTCAAGCCAAAGTCAGACGAAATACAACCAGACATTTTCCCAAGAAATCAGGATAAATACTAACATGGAGTGATATTTTTTGTTGTTTTTTTACGTTATAAACCTCTCATCGAGACAACATTCTTGAACGTCCCTCAGCGTGGAGCGTCGGAGGATCATGTAAATGTGTTATTTTTCAGTAGCAGGAAACCTCCAGCCATCTAAAGACTGAGGAGGACAGAGTGTCAGGAAGTTGGCTCAATCAGCTCCAATGGGGGCCGGCGGTGACCCGGTCTGACCCCGGTTTGACCTTGAAGTGACCTCTGACCTCCGGTCCTGGCTCTCCACTTGCTCTGCTGCCTGGGTTCTGGAACGCTCCGCCCTGGGGCCCAGAACGAGCCAATCAGAATGAAGAAGAGCCGCAGCGTGCTGTCGGTCACAGGAGAAGAGGTGTGAAGTAGAACATAAACAAACACGCACATAAACACACACGCACACACTCTCACCAGGGAGCGTGAACTGGAAAACAACTCAGTTTTGCCGCTGTCCCCTTCAGGGTTCAAACGAGGCGTAACACACAGTTGGACGTAGGAGTCCTGCTTATTTTCCTGCTTATTTTTTACTATTTATTATTTTATTAAGTTTCGTCTACAAATTGTCAAAAATAATTCCAGATGTCCATTATTCAGGTCTCTGTGATATGAAACTGAAAAACAGCAAGTCCTAACATTTGAGAAGCGAGAACCAGCAGACGTTTTCTGTTTTTATCGGACAAATGACTTCATCTGATAAACAATCAACCAATTATGAAAACAGTGCTAGCTGAGTGTTCTGTTGCCGTGTGAACGTGTGACTAATTGATGGGTGGACTGAAGGGAAAGACTGTGTGTCTCTGTTTTAGCTGTCATGGTCTGTGGGCAGCAGTCAGAAGTGAGTGGACAATCTGTATGCTGCACATTACTCACACAGTGTGAAGAACTCAGTCAGGCTCAGTCAGAGCTCCACCAAAACCAACTATTTTCCTCCAACTGTAACGTTGTAGCTGACATGTTGTGATGCTTTACGCAGGCGCTCTGTTATTGATTACGCTGTAAATGTACTGTACACGCGTGTGTGTGTGTGTGTGTGTTTGTGAGCGTGTGACCATCTTTTCACATCTGGGTCTGGACGACATCAAACGCAGCATGGAAGCAACACGGCACTGTTGCCTAGCAACTGCAACCATTCCCCCAGTGTTTTGTTGCTACGGTACTGCAGTGCAGATCAGCCTCTAAAAGCTCCGTCTGTGGAGGCCTTATCACAGACACACACATGCACACACACGCGCACACGTGTGCACACGCATCCGTACACAAGCGCACGCATAAACACATTGTTATTTGTGTTTTGTGTTTTTGTAACTTAGCGTCATTCCACACAATGGCAGAAAATTACATTGTAAATTAACACACACACACACAGTCAGGCAAAGTGAAAACCGTCAGTCTCTGAATCTGGATCTGTGTTATGACATAAACAATGCTCTTTATTTTTATTTACTCAAGGACATATTAAAAGCCCTGTTTTATCCTTTTCTCTCTCTCTCTCTCTCTCTCTCTCTCTCCATCCATCGTTTTCCATGCCTTCTTCTCGTCCCTGTGTGTGTTCCTGCCCGTCTCACAGGGCAATGACACTGACATAACAGGTGGTGCGGAGAAGGTGGAGTCATCTCGTTACAGCAGATCCTACACGTCAGGGGCCACGCTAGGGGCCGAGCTGCGCAGAGGGAGGAGCAGAAGACTCTCGTCCAGCCTCCAGGTATTGGACGGACAGGAAACCGACCACGTGTGCTGCATGTCTGAGGTCTGCTCGTGTCCACCGTCCTCATCCTTACCTTCTGACCGTACAGGTTCCCTGCTGGCTCCGCCCTCGAGACCGCACCCGGTCACCAGAGGTGCTGAGCAATGTGGCACGGCCCACAACTCTCCCCCTCCGCATCCCTCCACGGATCTCCATCACACACGCTGACACAGACAGGTTTACTCATGGTTAAACCTTTGATTCCACCTCGTAGAGAACATACTTGACCGATGCTCCGATCCTCTCTGATCCTTTATCTTCTTGTGTTTCAGCTATGAAACAGAGAACGGAGTGTCCCCAGGTCACACCCCTCTGGGCTCCCAGAGTCCGGGCCTCACCCTGCACACCTCGTTCCCCCAGGGCCAGAGGAGAGAGTCCTTCCTGTACCGTTCCGACTCGGACTACGACATGTCACCCAAAACGGTCTCACGGAACTCATCTCTGGCCAGTGAGGGGTGAGACTTAGAGAGAGAGAGGGAGACAGGGAGAGTTAGTGAGGGGGAGAGAAAGCTTGCCTCCGCATATGTGTGTTGATATTTTGAGTTGAAATCTCCTCTCTCTCTTCTGTATCTGCCCCTCCCTCTCTCAGGCACACAGGAGAGGACTTTATTGTCACACCTTTTGCTCAAGTGAGTCTTTTTACGCGTCAATAATTTATCCAACGAGCATACTGTGTGTTTAAACTGGCACGCTTCGCTGCTGTTTCCAAATAGCTGGCCAGACATTTTAAATCATTTTTATTCATCACATTATTGTAGAAATATTTAACCTAACAAACAAACTGCGCTCATACCGAAGTGTTGTTTTAATTATTTGAAACATTTAAAAATCTGCATCTGGATCCAGGTGGACAAACAGTTCATGGGAGATGCTCAAAAATGGCCTTTTCTTGAAGTATTTAATCAATAAGTACCCGTGCCAACATCTCACTCATTAACATTTGCCCACCAGATGCTGTAAAAACATTTTGAGAACATTGTGAGGCTAACAGGTCTGACCAAAAGCACGACCTGGTTGGTGGGGCAGACATGAAAGTGATGCCGGTCGTACTCCTTGTTACGTCCGATTGGGACACGCGTGTCACTCATCCTGGCTAAACGCTTCACTGTGTTGTACTTTGTGATGAATTAGGTCCTGGCCAGTCTGCGATCCGTGCGAAGCAACTTCACCATTCTTGCCAACGTTTCCACGCCAACAATCAAGTCAGTACCAACTCTGTGCCACTCATGAACAGTGTGACATTATGCTAGACGCACGAGTATGAGACAGATCGCCGCCTGAAAGTGCTCCTCAGGTCACAGTCACAGGTCGTGACCTCGTGTAGTAACACAGAATCCGATGATGATTATTCACGTGAAGTATTGTTTACGTTGCAGTTATCTGTTGCATGTCCGTTGCTGCTCTCACTGCCTGATGTGTCCCCAGGAGGTCTCCACTGGGTGGGGTGTGTTCCAGTCCCAGGGCGACGCTATCAGATCAGCAGTACCAGCAGCTCGCCCTGGACACACTGGAGGAGTTGGACTGGTGCTTGGACCAGCTGGAGACCATTCAGACGCATCGATCTGTCAGCGAAATGGCCTCCAATAAGGTAGGAGGCTGCATGGGGCCGATGTTCTGCCCCTATCACAGCTCACCGTCCCCTCGCCATCCCAGCGTGCTACAACTACATCCCCATCCCCACACGCTTTCACACCATCCCCGCCCCCTCTCCGTGTGGCCCAACACTGCCAGTGTATTGGTGAAAACGTCAATTGCATCGTCCTCAAAGCTCAAATTGGGAAATAATGAATTTAATGTTATTCTCACGAGAATAACGTCGGGATGGGAGCAGCAGTTATCCACAGCCACGATCAAAAACATGCGTGAGAAATCTAACAGCGATATGAAGGACTGTTCCACCTGCTAATGGCCTTCAAATTTTGTAACTGTAGATCATTTTTCCCCAGAGAGAGACGAACGTTCGGCTCACAACCGTAGAAAAACCACATTGTTTCTTGTTTCCACACAGTTTAAGAGGATGCTGAACAGAGAGCTGTCCCACCTGTCAGAAATGAGTCGGTCGGGCAATCAGGTTTCAGAATACATCTCCAGCACCTTCATGGGTGAGTTCCACCGCAATCAGACAAGCCGTCCGCTGTTGATACTGTAAACAAGCAACTGTGAGCGTGAACGCGGTCGTCCCTGCGTCTCCATCTACAGACAAGCAGAACGAGGTGGAGATTCCATCGCCAACTCTGAAAGACAAGCCCATGAGTTACATCAGCGGGGTGAGGAAACTATCTCACAGCTCCAGCCTCTCCAGCAACTCAATGCCTCGCTTTGGTGTCAACACCGACCACGAGGATGAACTCGCCAAGGTCTGTGTGTGTGTGTGTTTCAGCCGCTCTCATGAAAACTGTAACAGTGATGGAGCCTGTTCACCGAGGGCTTCACTCGGTCGGGTGTTTATCTGTCGTGCAGCAGACTCCGAGTTTGTTTCGTGCATAAATGTTGAATAGTCTTGACAAAAGCTCGGCTCAAGACCAAATACTTGTTCGTGGAGTACATATATGTATATATATTATACAAATGTAGTAGTGATGGAATGTTGCCGTCACCTTTTTTTGCCTTAGTTAGCGAGGATGGGAATCGTCCTTTCATCTCCATGCCACATCAATGCTCTGATTTGTTAAATTATCGCTCTGTGTAAATTTCTCGAGCACCCTTCCGCTCTGTTCTTGGGCCTTGAGAAATTCTAGTGTTTTTCTCCGCGAGATGACTTGAACAAGCGTTTAACGGAGCACTGAGTGGGAATAGAATGTTATTTTTAAACCGTTTCTCCAAATGTTGTGACTCACCAATTCATTTCGTGTTTGTTTGGGTGTATATATGTGTGTGTGTTTGTGTCAAACAGGAATTAGAGGATCTGGACAAGTGGAGTTTTAATGTATTCAGAGTTGCCGAATTCTCCAACAACAGACCGCTCAGCTGCATCATGTATGCCATCTTCCAGGTCAGCGTGAGAGAGAGAAAGAGAGATTATGCAAACACTGGTTCTTATATTAGATATGTGTGTGTGTGTGTGTGTGTGGTAGAAGATTTATCTCATCTTCTTTCTCTCCAGGAGCGAGAGCTGTTGAAGACGTTCCGGATCCCAGTTGACACTTTTGTCACTTATGTGATGACCCTGGAGGACCATTACCATGGAAACGTGGCATACCACAACAGCCTACATGCTGCAGACGTCACCCAGTCTACACATGTGCTCCTCTCCACACCTGCTCTTGATGTATGTCATTATACACACTCACACACACACACTTTTCTCTCTGCCACTCTCGTCCTCATCCTCTTTTCCTTTGCTATCTTGTCCTTCTCATCCTTTCCAGGCTGTCTTCACTGACCTGGAGATCCTTGCTGCACTTTTTGCTGCAGCTATCCATGATGTCGACCACCCTGGAGTTTCCAATCAGTTCCTCATCAATACCAGTGAGTATGCTCACACAGTCTCCCGCGACATATCTACATACATTACATTCACAGCTCTCCCGTATCCGTTTCTACTGTGCTCAGATTCGGAGCTGGCCCTGATGTACAACGATGAGTCGGTCCTGGAGAACCACCACCTGGCTGTCGGCTTCAAGCTGCTGCATCAAGAAAACTGTGACATTTTCCAGAATCTCACCAAGAGGCAGAGACAGAGCCTTCGCAAGCTTGTCATTGATATGGTCAGGACCTCGTCTATCACAGCTCACACCGTCACATTTCAACAAACAAATTCAGGGTGCACGGCCACTTCTGCCTCTACCGATGTTCGATCGGACTGACATGTGCATGCACCGTCTCACCAACGAGAAACTGCAAGGATTTCACACGAACAACACTGGATGACGCAGTCGATACTTTTCCATTTTCTCTTTGTATATTGACCATAATGCAACATGGTGATGGTTAATTTTCCACCGGGTTTGATCGATCTCAGCCAATTAAGAAAATGAACTTCCTCCAAACCTGAGCTATGGAAAAACTTTTACCGTGCGATGGTTGCTTGCTCAGATATATCTTTAAGGGCAGGGAGCTTCGTTCTTAGGAGGGTGTGAGGGCCGTCTGTATTTATGAGAGCCACAGTCTAACCCACTCAGGTTCAAGTGGTTAAAGGAAATGAGGATATGAAGTTTTGAAGAAAGGACGGTACAAGAGGCAGAACAAACGTTTCTGGCTACTTCTCTCTCTCTCCCTCTCTTACTGTAGGTTTTGGCGACGGACATGTCCAAACACATGACGCTCATGGCTGATCTGAAGACCATGGTGGAGACGAAAAAGGTGACCAGCTCGGGTGTGCTGCTCCTGGACCACTACACGGAGAGAATACAGGTAACATCCAGATGCTGTGGTGCTGCTCCCGCTCAGACGATGATGTTTTTGTCTGAACGTCCGTAGGCGTCATAAAGAATCCATTCGTGGAAAAATCAAAGTCTCAGAGAACCAGCGATGGCGAAGACTTGACAGGAAAAAAATTAATCGCTGGAACGCTTCAGCTGGACGTTAGAGACGATACAGTGTGATGAAGAGTTTGGAAACAGGAGAGCGCAGCAGGTGATTGAGCCAATAAGGGAACGTCGGGGTGACACCCGATGGACAAGATGAAAACAGCAGCAGCAATGTTAGCTACAACGGTGGACATGTTGTTATTAGCACAACGTTTACAAAGACGTTTAGAAAAGGAAGAGATTCACAGATCACAGCCCTGCATGTGTGGGGCTACAGGCCGACGGAGTGTGTACACGTGGTAAATGCGCTGTGTGATTTCTCTGTAGGTCCTGAGGAACATGGTCCACTGTGCAGACCTGAGCAACCCCACCAAGCCCCTGCTGTTATACAGGCAGTGGACAGAGAGGATCATGGAGGAGTTCTTTCGACAGGGTGACAAGGAGCGAGAGAGAGGCATGGAGATCAGCGCCATGTGTGACAAACACACAGCGTCTGTGGAGAAGAGTCAGGTAATCCTCTCTCACCCAGCGCAACAAAGCAACAAGTGTACATCCAAAAAAGAGAGAGAGAGAGAGAGATGCAAGATTTTTTTACACCACATTCTTAGCATCAATCAAACTGATGCTTAATTAAGATTTTAAATTATATATAAATATATTTTATATATTGTAAAAATAAATAGATTAATAAAAGTAAATTAAACTTAAGGCACAGACAATTGAAGTTTCATTCACGGAATGCAAAGGATGACCATTTTGGCTTAAACATAAAATTCTAATTTAAAGTTTTTGAAACAAACTCTATATACATTTACAGAGCTCAGTACCAGTTTTTGAAACAGTACCTGTTTTTGAAAAAGTACCTTGTAATAAAACATTTTTTATAATCCTTTGCTGTTGTAAAACCAGTACTTGTTCTACTTGTTTGACATCAGATTTGGACTAAAAACAGGAATATTTTGGACATCAAATCTTCTCCAGCTTCTCCTCGGTCTACAACATTAACTCAAAATATTTTAGTTCATACCGTTTCATACTGCTGAGTCAGCAACATATCACCGGTGTTTCTAGACATGTGATCCCTGTGTGTTTTATTTACGTATCGTAGGCGGTGTATACCGTTAACCGCTACATGTGAGTTAAAAATTCATATTTCTACTGAATTTCTACTGTGGTTGTCCATTGTCCTGTCAGGGTTATGAGGCTTTTTCAAACTTTTCAAACTTTTGAAATAATTGATTTGATTTTTAATGATATTTTGGATGCATGCGTGAAGGATCTCTTTCAGTCTTCGTGATTTTAAAAGGCAACATTTTCACTGTTCCCCGATCTACACGAGTTATTCACTCTTTCTTAATTCCTTCCAGGTGGGTTTTATTGACTACATCGTCCACCCGCTGTGGGAGACGTGGGCCGACCTGGTGCACCCGGACGCCCAGGAGCTGCTGGACACCCTGGAGGAGAACAGGGAGTGGTACCTGAACACCATGCCCCAGTCTCCCTCACCTCCCCCAGATAGACACCTCCAGCAAGACCGCTTCCAGTTTGAACTCACTTTGGAAGACTTGGAACACAATAACCACAATCACATACATCTGGGAAACAGCGTAGGAGGTGGGAGAAGAGCGCGTGGACGGAAAGCCATCTGTGACGGAAGCACAAGCGACCAAGTGGAGCCAAATGGTGAGGATCAGAACCACATAGAAACTAAGAAAGAGGATGAGGAAAATCACAACAGTGAACAGAACGGTGTTCGTGATGAGGGGGAGGAAGAGGCAGGAGAGAGAGATGGAGATTTGGTAGGAGAAGAAGAGGAGGAAGTGCACCAGAATGCAGAGGAAGAAAAGGATGGAGACAGCCAGATAGGACATGATGAAAACCTGGAAAATGAGAGAGAAGAAATGGCAAACGAGGAGGAAGTTAATGATGCAGGGGAGGCGGAAGAGACTGTTCAATGTGACGAGGAGACAAAGGAAGAGGAGCATGAGGAAAATCAGGAAGGAGGAGACGAAGACGGGGAGCATGGGCAGGGAGAGGATGATGAGCATGAGGAAAAGGATGAAGGAGAAGGTGAGGGCGGGAGTGAGGAAAATGAGGGAGAAAAGGCAGAGGAGGAGGAAGAGGAAAATGTAGGCAGAGGAGAGGAGATAAGCGGGGACCAGGAGGGCAGTGGTGAAGAGGAAATGGAAAAGGAAGAGGGAGAGACGGAGCAGAATGTGGAAAAGGAAGAGGGGGAAATAGAGGAAAGTGTGGCAAACGAGGAGGGAGAGATGGAGGAGAATGTTGAAAAGGAAGAGGAAGAGATGGAGGAAAGGGCGGTAAATGAAGAGGGAGAGACTGAGGAGAATGCTGAGAGGGAAGAGGAAGAGATGGAGGAAAGTGCGATAAATGAAGAGGGAGAGACGGAGGAGAACGTGGAGAAGGACGAAGATGAAGGAGAAGACCACGAAGAGGAAAGGGAGGGAGATGAGTCATTAGATAAAGATAATGAGGAGGAAGAGGAAAGTTAGTTGTGAAACAGGACTGAGGGTTTTGGAGAAAAGCAATACAACAGATGGACAAAGGTGGAGAATACATACAGAGGCTGCGATCGACACAAAAGTAGAACGAAGAGGAGGAGGAGGAGGAGGAGGAGGAGGAGAGATTAAGACAATGAACAAGACAACAGCCTTCGCCCCTTCTTCCAGATAACGTGCGCAGATCACTTTATTCCAAGAATCTCTGGGTGGAAGGCCTTCGTAAGCTCAGCTGTGGACGTCCAAAAAAAGAGTAGAAACTTCACAGCTCACGGATACAAAAACGAAGCCTTGCTGGAGCTGTAGCATGGACAGAGTGTTGACCAGAGTCTTCATCACTGAGCATCTGTACATTCATCACTGCCGTTGGGGACTGGGAATAAGGGGGAACTTGTTTCGTCAACCTTTTGTAGCTCCCAAGACTGCGAAAACCTGAAATACATACATGCAAAATAAATGTGTGCCTGTTCAGATCTCAACTATTAACCCATTCACAGCCATCTCTCCTGCGTCTTTCTGTCTCAGACACGGCAGATAACAACACGATGACCATCAATTCAAAACTATTGTACAAATATTAAAAGGGTGTTATCTCTTATCGTCAGAAAAGTAAAAACGCTGGAAACTCTGTAGTCTGTCTTATATGTACTATAAACTGTACACAGGGCGCAAGATTGTTCAATACAGTTGCACGTCAAAACAACGATGCTGGGATTTGTGAACCGGCTGTCATCGTTTGCAGTACTGTAACAATACAGATGTGAATAATGTCAGACTTTCTCCTACGATATGTGTTGATATTAGTTCCTTTTGGAGCAACAAGTATTCGTCAATGTCTTATGATGTTCACATTGGTATCACCACTCCCAAACTGTGAGTGATTTGAAGGTGAATCATGCCAAACTGTCCCACGACCAGCACTGAGCAATCCACCCTTCCTATAAGCCAGGTGGCTACTTGTTCATGAAGCAATGTACTGTGGGACCAGGGAAATAAAGGGTGTGATGGTCTTCCACAAATCCTTTTTTTTTGTAAAAATGGTATTTGGCACTTTATCTAACACCCCTGTGACATATATGTACATAATAAACATGTATTTTAATCAGCTGATGTCATTCAATAAATATGATTGATCAATTAAGTGAATGTTGTGAGATGCTTACTTGGCTCACAGACAAATGGTTCACACTGAGTGTCAAGGAAGCTCTTTGGAGATTAATGTTCATATCTGCAGCAAGCAGGGTGTCACAGTGAGCCCAACAGTACTTGAAATTTACAAATAGGCTGCTGTATCTTTGTCAAATTCTAGATCACCGTCTGAGCTTTGCCAAAAATAGGAAATCGCAGCCACTTAGAGGCGTGGTAATGGACTGGATTGTAG
Organism: Brotula barbata; assembly: GCA_900303265.1. Lineage (NCBI taxonomy): Eukaryota > Metazoa > Chordata > Actinopteri > Ophidiiformes > Ophidiidae > Brotula > Brotula barbata. Next base: position 25,467 of record OMNV01000357.1, on the reverse strand, counting down.
TTAATACTTTTTGCTTCCTTACAGGCTCTTAGTTTGAAACTTTGAATTCTACACGATGAATTTGGTTAACCAGTATGTTTTGAAAGAAGTCTTTTATTCCTCGTGCTATCAGTATTGCAGAGAGAGAGATCTAGAAGTTCTGTTCCCCAGCATGCATCTATTTAATTTAATTTTCTGCAATATAAAACCACTAAAATACAGTAGTATCATTTTTTCAGTTATATTATATTATAGTACCTTGCCCTTAATGAGTCACTGTGTGTTTTAAAATCACGTTCTCATGTGTGGACACTGTGTTGCGTTTTGTTGTACATGCCCATCTGAAGAGAACTGCAAATATGCAAGAAACCTTGTTGGAGCCTGTCAGTCCAGTATACAAGTTTATTTTCTGTAGCACATCTTGCAGTTGAAGTGATCTGTGATAATTTGATTGCTCTCAGATGTCAGCCTTCATTAGATGTGACACTGTTGTCCATGTAGCATCACTGTCAGAAACTCCTTCTGGATATCAGTTTGTACAGAGACTTGTCATATTCGCCAGTGCTTGGTGGTGTCAGAAGGGCTTTTGTCTCGGCTGACTAAAAACTAAACTGACACAAGGCAGCCTGACCCTGAATTAGACATGACATTCAGTTCATATTTGGTTGAAACAAAACGTTTACCTTTGTCATTCTGTTTCTTTTTTAAATTTTTTATTAATGGATGCATATGGAACAGTGAGATGTTCTCTTATACAGAAATAGTACAGTACAATATTCTAAAGCTTCACAGTACAGGACTCGTCATCAGAAAACACTGGTCTGGTCACATTAAAACTGAAACAGCAGGACAATGACACCTTTCAAGAAAACAAACCTGACAAAAAAATATGTGATAAATTTATAGAAATGTCAGAATTACAGATGTCAGAACAATGGTGCCATAATAATAACATTACATCAATCCAAAAGAACTGACAAATAACTTAAACATGCAAATAAAAATCAACTCAGTGGAGTATTGCATGCACATTTAAGGTATAGAAATCTATTTTAGAATTTCTAAAAAGTGTATCTCAGTTTAGATACATTAAAACACACATTTTCATCTTGAGGCACTTTGGAAAGATTGTATGAGAAAATGAAACGGGGCAAATATAAATAAATACATATTCTTATACACAGACATGTCCCCAGTCTCCGCAAAACATTCCTATGTGTACACAGCATATGCTCTGTTATCAAAATGTATATACACAAACACATAGGAAGGAGGTAGCGAATGCAAGCAGGGAAAGACAGCATAAGAATAGAGAATTGGTACAACCTGACATTTTCAGAACCCAGCATAGTTCTGTTGTGTTTTTCTAGATTGGAGTTCACAACTACAAAACTGTCCTGATGCTTTCCATTTTGATTCTTAGCATGCATCGTACTCGCATCAGAAGGGGCTTGAAATTACAGATAATTGCAGATTTCAAGGAAAAGCACTAACAATACGCAGTATATGATACTTGCTTGTTCAGGTGGCTGATTACCTCGTGCCGATCAACTGTGCGTCTAGTTAGGAGTCACTCATCTGTACGTTTTCTTTGATTCACCGTTCCAATTCCAAAATTGAGGTTTCCATTTCCCCAAAGTGAATTCTTTAAAAGCCAATCAACAAGGCCCAGTCAGGGAAGTTGTCTATCTGTCCTACGTCGCTCACCTGCTGGTCTCCGTGCAACAGGGTCAACTTGTAGCGTAGTCGGACCTTGTGCTAAAAAAAAAATGAGAGAGCAGGATATGAAGAAATGCTCTGCAAATTTCCATTGTAAATTACAGTTGGTATGTCATTCGTTTTTACATTCATGAAGATGGGACAGGTTAGTTAGTTAGTGTTTTCTCTGAACAGTGATTTGTATGTTAATATGAAGTACTGTGTGTTTATTTCCGTTTGTATCACCGAGCTTGCGACGTGCATCAGTTACTGACATCTAAATGTTTGATGAACGATAACTCATATAGTACACACACTCACCCTCTGGGGATTGGCCAAGAGAAGGACCTGAGAGATGGCAGGCGGAGGCAGCAAAGGGTTGTAAGGAGGAAGGTTTGTCCCTGACGCAGGCTGTAGTTTCACTGACATGGTCTGGAGTGACAGAGTAAAAAAAGCTTACAAAAGTTTCTATGATGCTTATTGGACATAATACGTGCTGACACATATGAGATCAGGTGTTATGGACATAACATGCCGTAAAAACATTAATTGTGGTACAACTATGTGTTTGGACTGTAGTTACCTTAGGAACTGCAGCTTGAAAGAGGAAGTCCTTCACACAAAGGGTAGAAGTGTTCACTGTGGAGATTACCGCTACAGCAACGCTCGGGTGTCCTGGTGGAGAGTCTTTGGCAAAATGGACGGAGACATGAACTCCACCCTGATCATACACCGTGATTGGCTCCAGCTGACCTAAACAAACAAAAAAAAAGCAGTCATTTGGTATAGTTAATATGCTGTAAGCTTTAAAATTCTGGGATGGACTAAAAGGCCCAAATACATTTTTAAAGAACAGAGAGAAAACCTGAAATAATTCTGCTGTTTCCACGAATGAACAAAGAATAAACCGTTAGATTAAAGTCACAAAAAGTGGGGCAGAACAACAAACTATCAATAACATACTGGATCTGATTGTTTCCACTGGAACATGGATGCTTGTTAAGGACTGCGGGGGACACACACTCCCCTCCAATTTCAATCCAGACACATCAGACCGGGTGAACTGTTGATTTTGGGGCAGCAACCTAATCGTAGAAAAGAGGCTGAGTCAGTCTTGGTGATTATATTGGATCAAACGTTAGGCCAAAAGACAGCTCATTATACAGCGATAATAACTTCCTGCCAAGATGGAGCAAACTACTCTGCACTGAATCATATGTATTGTGCATGTTTGTGATTGTGAAATGACTAGATTGTATCAATCATCAAATTGAACCTAATTTTCAACTCAAATCTAAATATTAAGACTTATGCGATGTTATCATCCTTACCATGCATCTGTCCCATTTGATGAAGAATTGTTCCCTCCACACCCACGGGCTCTCAGCAAAGGGCCATTCCCTCCACACTGCCCCAAATTATTTGTTTGAAAATCTGCATCAAGCTGATAGAGGGGACAACTTGTGATTTATGCTTTTTTTAACATAAGACAAACAACAAAAAGCTTTAATTTTTATCCCCGCTCCAGCACTCACCTGTATTAATTCATCATAGTACGACTTTGGAGCTTCTTGAGGTTTGCTGTGTCTTGAGACTGTGTTATCTAATTGTGAAATAACAGGGCACATTACATTAGGTGGAGAAAAGAGAGAATACGTGAGAAACAGTCATAAAAGCAGGCCTACCTCGTTCAGCGATCTCCTGGTCAACTACTGAGTGAAAAGTGTCTCCTACATGAGAAGAGGAAGGGTGGGTATGAGAGGAGAGGGCAGAGGTGTTCCGGGTAGGAGGGGAATCAGTTCTTCGATGTGTCTGTGGGGAGTCCAGTGCTGACAGGTCGATAAGGTGGTAGCTCTTAATCTCTCTTGGACTTGTGGGAGCTGAAGAAAATAAAAGGAAACATCACAGAGGTTGAAATGCTACAACTCACGGAAAACTGCAGAATAAATAACACAGGGCCAAGCTTATCTCCACTGGGTCACACGAGACATACCTTCAGTTTTACCCTCAACCACTTCTTCACTTCTAAGTCTTCCGCCGTTACACTCAGTTCTTCCCACCGTGTCTTTGTAGGTATTTACTACCAATGTTATCTCATCATTGGCTGCTAGGATCTGTGCCAGGGCTGAATCATCATCCATGGTGTCACTGGCCAGGCGGAACAGGCTGGGCCTCAGCCTATCACAGCGCTCATACAAAGCCTGCAGTTTGGGAGCAGAAGGATGAGATCTTGGTTGGCACCATTTACAGTGTATCACAGCACCACACAAACACATTTTCTACTATGTTGAGGCGCTGTTGATGGAAAATACTGGTTGCTTTGAGTAAATATGTGTTGGTGAACATTTTGTGAGCATCTAAATTACAGCACTTGCCAATAATAATCTTCATTTAGCAGGGAAGACAACGTGGTGCAGTTGCACAACAGGTCATTAATGTTTGCAGTTTACTTTGTTGGAAATTTTAAAATATCACCCATGAAAAGCTGCAACTGTTTTAAAAACCATTGGTGTTTTATCGGCCCCTGGAACATCTCATCTCCCTTATCAAGACCTCTATTCAAACTCCACATCGTAGTCTCATGAACCGTTAGTCTTGCTACGCTTCGGCCTCTATTTTGCCTACTACAAGTCTTTTTTGCGCTGCTCTCTGTTCCCTGACTAATTTTGTCCTTTGTATTCTCCAAGGCCTGGACCGGCATCCATTCCCTCGCCTGCTGTGCTCTGCCACAATCCTGTTTGTCAACCTTGGATCCACACTCATTCTGCTCCCTTGGAAATCTCAAGAACTGCATTCTTCAGCCCTGCTTTGCTCTGGTTTCACCCCAATTCCCGGATCTTCATTTACTGCTCACCTTCCCCTGTTTGTCATTCAGTTTTTGCAATAAATCCCTGTTCTTACTGAACTCTCTGCTTGTGTCTTCATCTGGGCTCACTAGTTTTTAGCCGGATAATAATTACATGGGTGAAGTACAAATTCAATACAGTAATTACAGTGATTCCTGTACAGTCAAGCATAATACTCTTGCTATAAATCAGGGGAAATTATTTTTCCTAGGGGGCCACATTAGAAATCCGGGGATTGTTGCTGGGGGCCAGACTTATTTTGTTACGCCGTACCTCTAATTGTATTTCTTGATTAAATTATAGAAAATATACTGTGCAGTTACTCTCATTCACCAGCATTTATTATACGTAAAATCAGTCTTTGAAAATATTCGTACAATTCCCAGGTCTCCTATTAATCTTACCAAGTAAGACAGTGTTGTATTGGAAGTGCTTCCAAAGATTTTGTTCAACCAAATCCCACAGATGACGGGCATAAAATACTGGAAACACCTTCCAATACAATCCACTTTTATATAACAGCACAACAATCACCTCTAAGTTTAATCAACACCTCTGACACAATGTCAACCAAAGGTGAATGTTATCAGCTTCACAAACGTTGGATTATAGTGAGTTTGTTTCGGATTGTGCAGAAATAACTTAAAAAAAGACCTGTGAGTATGTGAGGATACGGTGTAAAATAAGGTGAGTATGAATCACGTGATTCTGAGGTTGCATGAGGTCTTTTGTTCAGCAGCTAGCCAGTAGAGGGCATCAGAGCACCACTAGTCAAGAACTACTACAGCAAGCTTAAGAATCAGACCCATAAAGCTTTTCGGGTGAAGTTGTTTTGCTTTCTTTGATGTCTGGTACCTTCATGTCATCATTGACACTGGGCTGTAATGAGGCTCCAGTGAGTGTGTGTTGGTCCAGCAGTATTCTGAGCTGCTTGGTGCTGCTATCCACTTCCTGCAGGATGGATGTGCGCTTTGACACTCTCTCTGCTTTCTCCTGCTCCTAAAATACAGTACACACGTGTGCAGAAATTAATATCCGAAACACATAATTGTAACAGATATATAAGGAAGATTAGTTCACCATCTGTGCTCCTCACCTCTTTGATGGTGCTTTTAATGAGTCTGTTTGCAGTTTCCAGGTCTTCGGGACGGTCACTTTTCAATAACCTTGCTAACAACTGGAGAAACAAAAACCGACATTAGTCACACAATGCAATACAATTCTCTACATTGTTCTCAAACATAAGCACGCAAACCTTGGCCTTTTCCTCCTGGTCAAAGATTGATTCTGTGGTTCTTTGGGGGGGAGGAGCCATTAGAACTGTTTCCGGTAGTTTGGGATCTTTCTCGATCACACCTAAAATAACAAGAAGCCAGGGAGCATTGTTCTTGTGAGAAGAACATAAAGCAAAAATTTTGCTATCACATCATTAACTACATGCAGAATCCAAATATAAGCAAGCGTCATGTTACTATGTTGGACACAAACCTTGGCTCTTGAGCATGCGGTAAGCTTCTTGAATTTTGGGCTCATCTTTAAGCCAAAGTGTCCATCCATAGAGGACCTCTGTCACTTTGTCTTTAACCTTCTGAGGAGTCCACTGGCCAAAGTACTGCTTAGACACAACAACCAGGTATCATTACTCAAATAAATCAGCCAACAAGCCTTTAAGAAAAGGCCGTGCATGTAGTGCAGCAGACAGGTCTGTTATTTGATTCCAGTCCTGATTTTTTGCTCTTTAGTAACAGGTTGAATGTGTTTCCACCTCCTCTAGCCTCTTTCTATACCTCCTTTAGTTTCAGCCATTTCAGTAACCAGTCTTTAAATGGCCAATTAGCCAATTTCCTATCCTATGTCATATTACTAATGGTTCTCTTCATCTTAACGTTTTGGTATCAAACTGTAAACCAGATCAGAAATGTTCCTCTCAAAGTCTAGACTCCTTTGCTTTTTCAGACAATTATTCACATCACATCAACAATTGAACTGTTTTATTTTCATATAAAAATGATGAGAGAGCACGTCACTAACATGCTTTTGACTTTACCTTTGGTGTTAGGACTTTGATGAGCTCGTTGAGAAAGCGAAACTTTGCCGCCTCGCTGTGGAACCTTTTGCCACAGTTGTTCATACATGCCTCAAGAACCTACAAACACAGGAGTAGAGTAAACCACTGTGAGCAAGTGAATGGCATTGATTGGTCTTGGTTCATGCTCTGTAAGTGTCACATGACGTGAGAGGTATGAAGCCTGACAAGTTTCCCTAAGCACACAAGATGCCTTCTCCAGCAGGATCCAATTTTAATGCCTATCGTGTCTCTCACGTCATTCGGGCCATGTGATAAAGCTTAGTAACTGCCAGAGGACACCAATCTGTTGTGTCAAAACAAAGACTATTTTTCATAAATCGACTGTAACTTTATGGTGATTATGATACGTATGAGACATATGCATGAACCATGGGAAATAAAAAATCAATTACAAACAGAGCTGCTAAAACTGTTGTTTGTGTGTGCGTGTCTGTTACCAAAAGTGAATGAAGTCATTCAATACTTAACAACGGACAACAAAGGGGGAATCTGATTCATAGTCTTACAGTAAGAGCCTGCAGAGCCTCTCTTTCCTGTGGCGACTGGATCTTATGAGCGAGAAGTCGAACGGCTACCTGTGGGCTGAGACCAGATGACGAAGGATGAAATCATTTGTGCGGTATGATAAATGACGCAATCTAAAGCAACCAATGAAAGGAGAACACATCAACTACAGACAACTAATAACTATTCATATTACTATTGCACACATGGTAAAAGAAAGCACTATTTGATTGTTTGCTTTTAACAAAAAACCATTGGAATTCAACATCTATCAATGAGTCAAAGGTTAGAGGAGGAAGAGATCTTCTAAGTGTTCCTTCTCAGTAGTGTGATGTGTAACTGACCAACACGTTGTTCCAGAGTAACAACATGGATGTGACCCAACTTTTATCCATATGCCACAACTGTATTAACATAACAATTCAAGTTTCTTCTACGAGTGGCTTTGTTTTGTATTTGTTTCACATAAAAGAATTGATATGAACCTTTTATTCACTACAACTTGAAAAGTATTTTTTTTTCAACACAAGTAAATATTTCCTAATAACACGAAATGTTATTTCCCATACTGAAGTGTATATGCTTGGCTGTTGGTCATCATCAGCAATGACACAGGATTTATAATATTGTGTGTTTAGCTGACCTATTAAACAGTATTTATAAAAATGGAAAGTATGATTAGATCATAATTTAAAGGAAGCAATTTTCAAATCACAGTATGGTATATGGTGAGGTTGACAGTTGAGAGGAAGCCAAATATTTGTTGCAAAAAAACAGAAAATTTGCAGTTACATGTTAGATCTATAAGTCAGTCTTCCTGCCAAATTTACCATCCAAGCAGTGTCAGCATTTTCTGTATAATTTGTGTGGAATTAGTTCAGGAAAAGTAACAATTAAGAGGTAGATATCCATTCAGTCAAGAAAGCAGTAGAACACTCAGAGTAAAGTGAAACTAGGAAGCAAGTGGTCTAGTCTGGAAACTTCAATACAGCTCAATGACTGAGGACAATCTGGAAATCCATGCTGGATCACGAGAGCTGAAAGAAATGGCCAAACTTGCTCTGTTCTTCTTACCCGTCACGCTCTTGGTTGACTAGCTGGTAGAAGTCCTGAATGCAGTCCCATCTGTCCTCCTGGTTAGCCGGATCTGTGGCCTGATCTGAGACAATTAGACCAAGAACGTTGATCACACATGTAAATGTGCAAATCATACACATAAATCAGTGAGTATAAAAGTCTAAACTAGTTTCAAACTGCATGAAAAGGATAACAATTGTGATGGGTAAAACTATTAGCATAACAGTTTCTTAGTTTCACCTGAACAATCCACTGCAATGCAATGGAGGAGCTCGGCATGAAAACTCATCTCTGTGGGAGAGGTCTTTACTCATTTCTATCAACTTTAAGGGTGCATTATATGGAGGTGTTTCTTGATTGTATTCTGCCTCCTCTTGTGTGTAAGTGACGTTTGGCAAAATACAACAAACAGCTGCTGTGCCCCACCTCATACCAATGAACTTCCCCAGTCGGTCTCACCTTGACGCCATAAAACTACTTTCATTATTGCAATATTCTACAAATACCGATTTACTCTGGTCCCTAAAGTTTCGCATAGAGATTTTTGTTTTTGTAAATTGCGTACCTCAGCTACAACAGTCTTATTATTGTTCTATTTTACTGTATATTTCACATATTAGCATAGTTTATTGCGTTGGTTGGCCGGACGACGGCACGCGCTCACAACACGAGCGAGCGCGCGCGTCACCAACTAACTTCCTGCTTCCACTTTCTGCTGTTATACAAAAACCCGTTTAAACTGTTTTAAAATGTCGGCAAACTTCATGTTGAGTCGGGCTGGGCAAGTTCTAAAACAGGCAACTGAAACGCTTAAGAGCGGCAGAGTTGCACAGAGATGGAGTCGCAGGAGGAGGTGAATCTGAGGAACGACTCAGGAGACGTTTACGCACAAAAATAAATAAAAAAAACAGAAACAAACAAAGAGAACTTTTTAAAGTGCCGCCACTTACTGAGCAAGGAGTCGAAGGTTTCTTGCTTGTCTGTGGTCGCCATGGTCGTCCTCCCCTCCTCTTGCTGTTGGCTGCCTGCTCAGAAGAGAAGCGGCGTCAAACTGAGTCAAACCAAACCTGACATGTGACACTCACACCCTGTCACACTCCTGACAAGATCACAGCTCGGACTCTTCCCCATTATGAAGTTCATATGAACACATTCATTCATTTCCTCTCCAACAAAATTAGTAAAAAGTATATTTAACCTCTACTTTCAGTTCTCCGTCTCAGTAAAATTGCCCACCTGTCATGCAAATTTTATTTACGCCAGGCCAAAATTTTACATTTCAAATTCAAGGTATGATGGTAACTACAGTTTAGTGAACCACTTATAACTGTCTGCTATTAAGTACTGATTACAAAAAAAGTCATTGAAGAAGTGTAATGCATTATAAAAATTAGAAACAAGGATCAAACTGAATACATATATTAATCAATTACATACTGTATGTACTTATCTTTCACCTTTAGAAATGAGGAAAATACAAAAAGGTCCTACTGGTTAAAAGAGATAAAGCAAAAATAGTTAATGGTTATGATCTGTTCATTTAAATTGAAAAACCTTGACCTACCTACAGTTAAGCGCGCAAACGACTAAGATGACGGCTCTGGCAGTATCCTCACACACACAGTCAAAAAGTCCATTTTTAATCTGTAATGGTCAAACGTCAAACCACAGCCGACTCAAATCTGTAGAGGATTTGCATAAAAAAATATATAGGTACTTCCCATGCAAGGTGTCAGCTGGGATGGAGTCTCACATTGCACAACAAAATGAACAGACCACATGTGTTCATTTTTATTCATGTATTTTATAAAACACGTTAAATATTCAAATATTTTGGACTTCACTCATCTGATGACGAGCAGAGGCATGTAGCCTTCGGCAATTATACAGGTCCCATTCTTAACAACACCACTTGTCCTCCTCATGTTCCCCGGAGAGTGTGAAGGTGAGGTGAAATGCTGATAAGCTTCACAATCTTCAACCAGTCTGCGAGAGCAAACGAAGCCTCTCGATCCGATGGCAGATCTCCATATGTCCCAACGATACCATCATCTCAGCGACACTGGGACCTTGCTGTAGGATGTCGAGGAACAAGGAACGTTTGGTGAAATAATGCAATCAATACAGCACACAGCAGACAGAAAGCAATCAGGAACAGCAGCCCCTCTCCATAATGCTCTCTTCTGTGTCTCTGTGGTTAAAGTGGTGTCTGAGACATTTTAGGGTTTCCTGCCTCATTACTGTTATTTAAACCATGTGATTATTCAGCTTACTTTAGCTATTAGACGTCAAGCTCTGTTTAGCTTAGTCATGCTACAGACTGTACATAAAAGCCACAAACTGCAAGTTAGCAAGAAATCTGCTTATTTCACAGAAACATTAAATGTCAGGGTTTTGGAGTTTTTTTTCCCAAACTGTTTTAGTGTAGACAGTATTTTTTCATCACGTGGCGTGCCTGCTTGTATTTTTGCTCTGCTAGTTCAGAGCTCAGACATGCCAAGAGGTTATTGTACAGTTGGATACACTATGAACAATGCAAAAAACCCAAATCAGTTTTAATCCAGTTCAATGACAAAGGCAGATCCTAGTAAGACGTCATCATGAATAAAGAATGGACATTGAGGTTGTCCAATAAATTTGAGCTTCCCTCGGTTCCTGTCCTTCTCTTTTAGGCACAATCAAACTTTTGACCTCTCTCTCTACACATCTTAACCTGACTCATCATTTGGTAACAATGATTCAAATTGCGGCATGTCCCTGTTCTTAACCAGCAGGCTAAAAGACAAATCGTTGAAAAGTGATAGGGAAGGGCATATTAAGAAATTCTCATTGGTGTAGTACTGTGATGACTCAAGTGATTCACTGCCAGCTACCAAACATTAGCAGAATACAGGATCTTGTTTTGTGGCAAACCACTGAACTGTCTATAGGATTACTTTTAGGACTTTAATCACTATTAGTATTAATAAATGTGCATAGTATCATTCAAATACCTGTAGACCACTGAGAGCGAGACGTAAAAGCTTCATCACATCTTTGTATTTGGTGGACTTCATCTGGTTGGCCAACACCTTCAAGTCCTTACTGAGATGATCCACAGCTAACTTCTCACCTCGCTCGTCTAACAATCTAAATACACATACAAAAATTCTCACAAGTCTGCTAATGGACTGCATTTTACGATGATGCAAAACATGTAGTTAAACACATAATACCTCAGCACTGATGACGCTATGTGCTGAGCCTCTGAAGTAAGTGCTGTCACCTGCTGGTTGGAGAGGGAAGGACGCACCCAGAGAAACGAGTGCACTGGGCTTATGAGCTCTTTCAGGGAAGATATGTGGCCCTGCAAAGCAGAAAAGAAAACTGTTGTAATGTGACGGTGGACAAAGCAGTGCTGTGTAGAGAAACAGAACAGTAGGTACATCTTCCCATCATCTGTTGGAAGAGAGAAAATTACCAGTGATGCAGCAGCTAAAAAGATCACTCCTATCTCTTCCTAGAAAATACTCTGATGTGGTCAAATTGAAATAATTTTCAATATACTGTACATGCTTTTTGGATAACAATTACAATTTGAGTTAATTTTAAGTAATGCAGCCAGCTACTTTGAAAGCTAATTTGACCTCCTATCTTGTCAGTATTTAGGAGAACAGACCAACAGTACCATCAAGTGAACAAAAAGACATTTTGTCATCTACATGTTGCTACCAGTAATAAAATAAAATGAAAATAAAGTACTTAGAATTGCATTTTCCTGGTAGTTATATTGAAAACAAATAACGATCAAATTGAAAATCCCATAGAGATGTGTGTGAAAATTAAAAATCAGTTGATTGATTTTTACAACAACATGGAAAATTGTTAAATTTTGATTTTTTTTTAAACAAGAGAAAAAAGGAAGGCACCCATATGAGATGCATTTCAGAAAGATTCCCTCTCCTCAAAGAGACAGAGGAGATGCAATAATACAGGAGTCCAGATCCAATTAGAGGATTTTAAGTGTACAGAAAGGCTTCTAGGAAAGATAATGGCCAACATTTAAGGACCACATATTAAATCAGGTTAAGTAGAAGGATATGTCTTTGTTATACGCCAAAGTAACCCAGTGTCTTGGTGAAAGTGGAATCCATGTTATTATGACTACCTTGCGAAGATGTAGGACCCGCCTGATATAATCCTCATGGAGGACTTCTTCATCCTGGATCTCTGCTGCGTAGGCCTTCTGTATCTGTTGCTGCAGATCCTTGACAAGCAAACGACACTGCTCCTCATCTTCAATTCGCTGCTGTAGGTGGACTCTGCAGCAGCCGGAGTGACCATTGAATATAAAAAAAAATACATATGCAGTATAATAAAATAGTTAAATTAAAAACATGTGTATGACTCACTTACTGACTTTATTATAACATACTCTGGGAAACTATACGTAGAGAGATGTTTAAGGGTACTGTCAGTTGTTTTGTTTTGTTTTATTTTAATATATAGAATTTAATACTGTGAATACATAGAAAAAAACAACAACTATTATCTAAATCCACCAATCAATTTGACAGGCATGTAGAAAGTTAAACAATTAAATAAAATGACAAAATGATAAAGTTAGTCCCAGCGACAGAGAGGGATTCATGGAAATCTAGCTTACCTGTTGAACTCGGGCAACTTTTCCAAGTCTATCAGAGCAGAGTGTGTTGTGATCTTTGAAGGGTTAAACTCGGAGATCAACTCATCTATCCTTCGCCCCATTCGATTGGCTGTAAACCAACATACATTTATCCAGAGCTGATCTAAAACAGCTGATTTTTAAAGATATTATTAAATGTGCAATTGCTCAGTTTGCACTTAATAGTTTTACTAGTTTTTGCAGAGTCACTCACTGTTGAAACCCGATCCACAGTTGGTGGTCAGATCCAGCAGAGCCTCGGGCAGAACTCCATCCCTTTGGAAGCTTTGAATGAATATATCCCCCTGCCTCTTGGACAGTTTGCTGCCGTCCTTGTTCATCAGAAGCGGCAAATGTCCGTAGTCAGGTGGCTGCCACCCCAGAGCACGGTACATGAGGAGATGTTTGGAGGTGGAGATAAGCCACTCTGAACCCCGCAGGACATGGCTAATCTTCATGTAATGATCATCTACTATGTTAGCAAGATGATACGTGGGGAATCCATCTGCTTTTATCACCACAGGGTCCCCCTCCACCTGCAACAGTGAAGGGAGGTAATGGAGAGAAAAATAAAGGGCCAATTAGATGAGGAAGAGGAGAAAGTGGTTAGGGGGGCTAGAGCAGGTCAGAAGAGAGAAACTACAAAGAGGTTACAACTTATTGATGTCTGAGTCTTAGTTTTCATGACTCTTCATGGTACATTTCACAAATACAAGGATTGTATATGGCGATGAGTGGATGCTTTATTTAGAATTTAGAATTTTGGTTGGCTGTTAATACACGTTAGCTATAAAACGATTTCCTTCACGAGGAACTTTCATGAAGACTGCCTGACCTGGGCCACCTCATGATGATTCCACCCAAAGATCAGATCCTGAAAAGGCTCAACCCCTTCTTTTAAGCGGAACCTGATCACATGTGGCCCTCCCTGAGCCAGTTTTTCCTGGATCTGCTCAGCCCGCAGGTGGCGACATCTGTTGTCATACCTGATGCAACAGAAAAAGATATTCAGTGCTGCAATTACAATTTCAAAAACACACACAGGAGTCAATATACAGTAAGTTGAGCAGAGATGTCAAAGTCGGCTGACCTTGGAGTCTGTCCGCTCCGTAAAGCTTCTTTTTTGAGCAACTCCAATCTCTGTGGGCTGCAGAAACAGTAGTAGGCGTGACTGCTCTTCACGAGCTGCAGGGCAGTCTGAGTATAGAGGTCTAGTCTTTGAGACTGCAGGTATGGACCGAGTGACCCACCTCGACGAGGACTCTCATCTGGGGCTATACCTGCAAATGAAGGAGGAGTAGGGTTGCGTGTAGTGCTGTGTCAATCGGGTTTGGTCAGATATTTACTCAATATATTGATAGATTATTGGTACATAAACACAATATCAAATTTAACCAATTGATAAATGTATCACTTCTCACCGGCCCATTCAAGCATGTCCTCAATGGACTCTGCTGCTCCTGCTACCAGTCTGCTCTGATCAGTGTCTTCCAGTCGCAGAATAAATGACCCTCCATGTTTCTTGGCAAAAATATAATTGTATAGAGCAGTGCGGAGACCTCCGAGGTGCAAGAAGCCTGTGGCATAGAGATGAGCAAACAATCATGTTCCCATGAAAATTAGTAGTATATCATTTTAGTCCCTGATGTTCTTCCGTGTAATCAAAAATTAACAGGTGCCCCCCATAAGTACAATACACCTGGACTTCAAAAAGAAGAGTCCACTTCAAACCCCATATTTTGGCATTTTACTTGGACAAGCTAAAATAGCATTATCCTCCAGGATAACAGGAATACGGTGTTTTATGTCCAAATTTCCATTAAAAGCTACTAGAACAGACTCACACGAGGTTTGAATTGTTTCACATTTATTTCTTCTTTGTCACAATAACACAAATCTTGATTTGTTTAATCAAAACTATGCTTCACATATAGAGACCAAAGACCATTTAAAACAGTTTCAGATCTGTGAAACTGGAACAGAAAGAGGCGAACTGCAAGTCAACCTCACACTTATACCATGAATTGCTTGTTTCTCATGTTTTGTACTTGTGTACTTTTACATTTTGGTGTTTAAATTTACTGAAGACACAGAGAGAAGCCATTTGTAGTGTCTTTGTACCAAGTGTAATGACAATAAAGATCTTGCTGATTCTGATTCTGAGCAGTTAAAATCTTGACGACAGACTGAAAATGAAGGTGGGGCAACTTCAAGGGGAACAATAGAGCCTCCTCCTGTGCAACCCTGAATCCATAATTCCTAGATACTAATCTGGATACAGGTCATTCTGTCCCTCCGTGTGTATGTATGTGTGTGTGTGCGTGCCTTACCTGTCGGACTGGGAGCAAACCTCACTCTCACCTCACCGTGAACCGTGGAGCAGCATCTGGTACCGACAGCGTTACACTGAGCCCGTCTGTTTGTTGTCGCTGTGGTTCTGTAAAAATACCTCTGCAGCAACGAACTGGTCCGCCAGCATGTTCGATAAGAGCTCAACCACGACATGATAACAGGACGATAAGATGCCGTATAAGAGACGCGGTGTCTGCTGGAGACGCATCAACGTCTGCGACATCGGTGTTTGTGATATTTAACAAAACTACAGCTTAAGTGCAGTGACAAAGTAAAAAAACAAACACGTTAATCTCTAAACTTATCCATAAATGTCCTCTAATGAGTTGCTCCTCATGCTTGTTGTCATCCAGTCAGTCACTTCTTCGGCGACGCCGGAGCGGAAACCGGGGCGGATATCATGATGCTGCTTACTGCCCCCTACCGGACAAGGTGGAGATAACTTTGTCTTCACTTGAAATCCATATTGCCGTAAATCACAAGAAACCCAAAAGATTAGATTGACCGTAAGTGAACATAAATATAAGCATAGGTAGTGTAATATGAATAAATAGTATAATATAAAGTAGAGTATAGGTGGTTTATCTGCTTATTTTATAGTCCTTCACGTGATCAAAGAGCATTTCATGGGTTCACTCTTGTCAGTCTGTAAATCTCACATTCTCACACACACACACACACACACACACACTTATATATATATATTGAGGGTGAGAAAGAGAGAGAGAAATAAAGTCTATTTCTATTCGTGTGGTGTTTTTTAAGTGAAATATAATCGATGAAATCAGGAGACACTAATTGTAGTTGTAACAAGAATACAAGAAGAATGATTCAATGTTACCGTAATTTGAATCCAAGTGTAATTAGCAGTAACTAATACTGAAGTCAAGAGGTCTGTAACAGCAACAGTTGCTTACAGCGCCTCGGTAACAGCTTGTTTTAAATTGAGCTCTCTTAACTTCCCCCATATGTTTGCTTGTTCTGGTTGTTGACTGACCAACAGCGGATGTTTTGAGATTTCTGTTACTCTTAATCCTAATGATGATATATTGTTGCAGATGTTTGACTTGTGTTAGTTGGAGTGGACGGAGATGATGTTGAGGATCAGCAGGAAGCTAATGTGATAACTGGAGGCAAAAGTCAGAATAAGTCAGATAATAAAAATATGACAGAATACGGGTGGTGCATTCATCTACAAGAGTTATGATGTAGTTTAAAGTTCAATCTTAACTTTCTTTTGTTCACCAAACAATGAGGGCGCTGCTGTTTTCTTTACATGCAGTGTACTGTGGAATTTATCTTACATAAGTTACAAAACGGACAGGCAGAAACTGACAGAAACTGTCAGGTAAGTTAAAAAGAAGCATACTAATTCAATATTTTGAAATATGTACAACGAGCAAAGGAATGTTAAACCAATTTAAAAACGTTATTTGATTATGTCTAATGCGACACAAAATCATGTCACAAGGTTTATTGCAATACTGCCATGAACTCTATTATTTAGGGAATATACTTGAATAGAGTTTCTCTTTAACAAGTAGTTTACAAATGTTTTTGTGATTCATTCCATTTTTACCCTCTCCTAAATATGTAGATGCCTGATGAAAAGAGTCTGAACGGTGTGTGTGTGTTCACGCACGTCATCATATTTGTGTGTACTGTACGTGAAATGCCGTATTCAAAAACTGTTACGGTGACTTTTGACAGCAACATGTAGAAACAAACACACACAGAGAGAGTGTTTTGAGAGTGATTTTTTTTTTTATCAAACCTTATTTTGGTGGTGAGTTCAGCCAATAAATGGAAACTTTGCTGCACCGACTGTGTGTAAGAAGTTATTTAGTGATTGTGACCAGCTTGCTTTTGCAGCGTCATTTCTCCATTGTCTCAAAACAACACACCCTTACGCAGTTTACTGGTTTAGCAACATCTCAGGTGTCAGGAGGTGGGGACAGAGAGAGAGAAAGAGAGTGAGTGAGAGAGAGAGAGAGAAAGAGAGGGAGAGAGTCTTTACAATATTCACCTGAAGGATTTGATGCACGGCACATTCACATTCTAAAGGAGGTGAGCTTTGATTTTGTGTCATGTCATTTTTAAGATGAGTCTGTAACTAAGTGCAACGTTAGAAACTTAAAGGACCGCGTCACCAAGTTCAAATCTTATCTATGTACTCAGTGAATTCATTTGGACTGATTAGGTAGGAACAGAATATCGACCTGTTGTATTGTTTGTATTGGTATGTCATACTTTTAAAAATACATAAAGGTAGGGCTAAGAGTATGTGATGTAGCCGTGTAAAGTGCAACCATTTTGTTGTTTATAGTCTAAGTTTGTATTACACCTCAACACATGTGAGTTAAGATGTGGCAGCATTCTATGTATGTAATGAAACATAATAGCATAATGGCTTGTAATGGCAGTCATAGAAATGAAATCAAGGTTAAACAATGAATTACTTAGTGTTTATAAAGCGTTTATAGTGTAACCGTGCATTGTAATTGTGTGTCTTTGACTTATCTCGCTCTCAATTTTCATCTATTGTATGGAGAAAAAAATGAAGGAGTAAATATTTTTGTCATACTTTAATCAACAGATCTGGGCAATTTCACCACTTAAATGTTAGACTTAAAGTGTAAAATATGGTCGGGCGACATTAGAAATAACACATAAGTCACTAAGGATCTGAGCAGAGCGAGCGTGAACGTTAGTCCCTCCAAATGATGAATATGTGTAAGAGAAAGGATCCAGGGGTCAATGACAGAAACAAACACACTTAAGGCCAAGCACTGATTTCAACACAATATATTTATGTTGCAAGACTGGGCGCAAAGTAAAAGAATGTATTGTATGTATGAGAGAGTGGGTGGAATAGCATGTGTGTGTGTGTCTCAGACTCAGATTAAGCTACCCAATTTGTAAACGAACGAATACAAATATAAATCTATGACATTTAGTCTATGAAACAAAAATAAAACTAATGATCGTGAATAGATTTGCCACAGAAGATTTAGCAGGAATCATTTCAGTGCCAGTAAAATCTGTGTCACAGGTCAGATAGATTATAGGCTGTGATTACATTTCACAGACTATAATATTCTTGAGCTCGCCCATGTGTTTCTCTCTCTTTATGTTTCATGTGCGGAGGAGCATGGTGTTGAATTTCAGCATTCTTTCCGTCAGTGCATCCTATTATGTTAAAGTTCAACTTTGCTACTGACTCTTAAACGTGTGACACCCTGATTATTAAACATGATGATCTTGTGTTATTATGGTCCTTCTGATACCAGTTATGTTTGGTCAGTGTGTAGTAAAACAGCATTTTGTTTATTGTGGTTTACATGCTGCGATCCTGCTCTGATGAGGCTAAATGCTCTTGTGGTTGACTACATAACCTGTTTTCTCTGATGTCCTCCCTAGTGATTTTCCTACAAAGCCCTCTCACCCCATGAGATTTGTCACATGATGCGATCACACTATCTGTACCTACTGATTTACCTTTTGCCGAACTGCTGTGGTAAGGATGCATTTATGAGTCGTGATCTGTTAGATTTTTTTTTGAAAAAGATACAAACTGTCGTAACGTATTTAAAGGAAAAATCAACCCAAAAAGACGTTTTGCTGTGAGAACCACTGGATAAATATACACACAATATTCTGTATGGATGTAATACAACAAAGAAATGTTTTATACAGCCATGTCTGTGTCAAGGGTTTGCCATTACATGTAATAATAGATGCAATCCATCATGGTCAACAAAAGATTTCATATTCTCTGAGCGTAGCCACATTGTGATGTACAGGGGAGCCACATCACAATTTTTGGACTAAAGACACAATTTTGTTTTGCTTATTATCTACTCTAAGTAAGGACTCATACATTAACTCTGTATCACGTGGTGCAACATTCATTCAACTGATAGTTTTTTCAAAGGCCGGGAGGCCAAAACGTTAAGCAGATCTTATGTTATTTATTGGATTCTTCATCAAGTCGGACACACTTAGACAAAAGCATGGCACTATGCTTATGTCTATGCATCTTCACTTCCTGTTTGTCTGTTATTTTCTCTCTGCTGTGGCTCACTGATAGAATTAGGTTAGAAGTGGAATAAAAGAAACCATTACATCAATTCATGCTGACAGGAAGTGCTTGAATGAACAGAAGAAGACAAAATGCTGATGTATAACAATTATGATAAGAAGTAAGAGCATCGCAGGTGGATGTTTCCTTTACACTCGTTGGATGTTATTATTTTGTTTCGTCTGAGACCCAATTTCTTTGATGTTTAAGGTCTAATAATGAACAATGTATTCTCTTAACAGGCACATCACATGAACAAGGGTAAGCTCAAGCAGTTATGGTGAAACACTGTCTGTTATTATCAGACTATGAAGACTTTTCTCTGTTTTCTCTTTGACTTTTGACCTGACTTTTGTTCTTTTTTTGTCTCTGCCTGTCTTGCAGGAATGAAACCTGCAATAGTGGTGAAGACTGTTATCATGTGAGTCAATCGAGAGTCATAAACACACATATAAATGTTCAACTCACTGGTTTAAGTCATGCAGGTTACACATGCGTCTGTTTGGTAGTGCTTATATTGAAAAACCTTGGACAAACCAAATAATAATTAGAGGGACACTTCAATTTCTTGATTGTCACAGGAGACAGTGATTTTCAAATGTTAGTGACTCTGAGATTGATAAAGTATGTTAAAAAATATCAAATAAGGCTCCACGTGCCAGGTCTTGATTGACATTTAATGACTTCTTCCAAGGGGAATTCCCCGCCCTTCCAACAATTATGTCAAAACAGATTCAGAACTCGCCATTCTGTTAAAAACAAACAAATAACAAAGTCATCGTTTGATTTCTAATAGAATATCTTACATGAACTAAAGGTGGTTTCTGGAACTTTGCTTTCCAAACAATGACATGTAATCCAACACTGAATAGGCTATGAAGTTCTGAGGAGATATATGTGTCTTCATATTTGAAGATAAAATGTCACGTTGACAGAACATCAGAGATAATGAACCTGCTGAGTTACATTATTCAGTTTTAAACACAATTGCAATGTTCTGTTGTTATCGCAACTGACGTAAATTTGGCTGTTGTGAGGACATTTATCTATCCATACTACATTTGATCCAACTTACCTATTCAATAGCAGGGTTTGCCCCAATTTCCTTGTCTCTGGTAGAGACAAAGGCTCTGTCTAGTTAAATATGGCAGATTATCTCAACATTCTGGATCATTTTTAAAGATAAACTTTTAAAGTTTT
>OMNV01000356.1:3669-18974 GCA_900303265.1 Brotula barbata | reverse complement strand
CCGGGGGACTTCCCAGGATGCACTGTGCTTCCTCCTTCTCCATCTATACTTAGTCATGTCCCATTACTGCATATTACTAACTCGTCTTCGTCCCCGGAGTGTTTCTGCTTTGTCACCCGTCAGGTTCACATGGAGTTTAAGACGGCTTCCAGTTGGACTCATATCCAGATTCATCTTTGCTACTGTTATTGTTTCAGTTGCTCTCTGTTTTCTCTCTTTGTGTCTCCCCACCCTCTCCCACTTTCTCTCTCAACCCAACCGGTCAAGGCAGATGGCCGCCCTCCTAGAGCCAGGTTCTGTTCAAGGTTTCTTCCCTTTAAAAGGGTAGTTTTTCCTTGCCGCTGTCGCCAAGTGCTCGCTCATGGGGGAATGTTGGGTCTCTATATATTGAACTGCTTTACCTGTAAAGTGCCTTGAGATAACTTGTGTTGTGATTTGGCGCTATATAAATAAAATTGAATTGAATTGAATTGAATCCTGATCACCCCGATCGTCCTGAGGTACCCCTTACATAACCACCATGGTAGTCCTCCTTCGCCCACATGTTTCAGCTCCATTTTCCGGCCACATTGCCAGGAATGTCAGAGCAGAAACAATTTATGAAAAATCCTATGTGGAGAAACAAACACACCGTGGAAAGTGCGTGTCGTAAAGTTATGGCCTCAAGTCAGGAGGACTGGTGGCAGGATGAGGTGGTCCTTCAGGCCTCATATCAAGTCTGGGAGTCTGGTCTGGACAGTGGGGAAGTCGTTGGCTGTTGAGGCCTTGTAGATCATGTTCGCCTCTGAGAGATCTGTGACATGTCTGCGTTTGTTGTTGGTGCTGTTCTCTTTGACTTTTCCTCTTCTGTGGTCAATGATTAACTTACGTCCAAGTCCATAAACAATAATCTATAATTACATTTTATAACAACGTGAAGCAGAACTTCATTCCTCAGCTCAAAGGACAGCAGACACCAGACTGACCTGTCTCAGCAGAGGAGACCTCTAATCCTCATATATTCTGTCCTTTCAATATTTTACATAAAAGTAGCTAAAACTGCTTTCTCCCTAGTTTTGTAGTTACAGTACTTAAGCATGAGAAACAGTTTTACACGGCGGATGCTGAGTGTTGCAGCTTCACTGGACTCAGCTGGTTCAGTGGGACTCCGGCCTCACACAGTGTTGGCTTCATTCAGTTTGTCCTTTCGAAGTATTACCACGCAGATGTTTGGAATGTCAGAAGCTTGTGTCGGTTTAATGATGTGCTCCTCCTGATGAGTGATGCTCTTCTGTCTGATGTCTGTGATGTCATGCTGAGGTTGCTATTTTCCCCTCTCCTTTTGCTCGGTTTCTCCGTCCGTCTGTCGATCTATTTCATTTCACCCGTGCTCATTGATTGTTGTTGCATGTGACTGCATGAACATGCTGATAACATGTGAATGAAATAAATAAAGCTTATCTGCAGAAACACATCTCGACTCAGAGCCTTGTAAGGTTACGATCCGTCTGCAGCGAGTCATCCAGGAAATGCAGCGAGGCGATACCCATCTGGATTTCTCACGTGTGTTGAAGCGACGGCAGCGTGAGGAGCGCAGGGTCAACAACCCATCAGTCAGTGCTGGTTCATAACAATGCTAATGGCAAAGGTGAGCTAAGCACTGGTTTTGTGGCCTCCATTGACTAATGAGGCTTGAAATGAAATACAGTCCATTTGGCAATGAATTCGGCAATATGTACTCGGACTTTCCTCTGCGCGTGGCCATGAAAGATTAATGAGTGTGTGCTGTTATGGATATGTTTATGTAGCCTCTTTCACACACCGTTTCGAGCATATTGACACAGATTTGGCTCTGGTTTTTGATCCAGCACTTTGGAATTTGGCTGATTCACACTGACAGATTTTCCCAGCTTGTGTTTTTGCATTCACGTGCACACACACACATTCTGCCATGCTGGAATGTGTGTGTGTGTGTGTGTCTGTGTATGCGTCAGTGGCGGGCCGTGCATTTGGTACCTGGGCCTTCAGTGGGGACTTACCCGACTTAATCCACCTTTTAATACCACCACTATCACGTCGCAATTATCAGGGTTGGCCGACCTCTCCTCACGATGTCTAGCTTTTCTGGAAAAGTCCGCCTTGAAAAGGGATTTTTAAGTATGTCCAGACCAAGTCAATTTCTCCTCCTCCGTCTGAAATTGTGGGTGTAAAAAATTCTAACTCTAATGTATTGATGTGTTCAGATCGCTACAGACGTGTTTTGCTAGTCAAACTTGGCTGTAATAGTTTTGCTCTGACCGACCAATCAGAGGACAGAAACATGTTGATGTTACTGTGGACCAGATAGATGGACCAGGGAGGGGAATTTAAAATCTGATTGGTTAAAGAAACAGTCCCATTGCTAATATAGTTTAAGTTCCATGGGCCAGGACTACTGATTCTGAAGGCAGATTAGATTGACATGGCAACACATAGATGCTGAAATCTGATTGGACAAAAAATCTAACGTCCACGTACACGTACTGGAAGCAGAGCAGGAAGAGAAACGCTACGAAATGAAGAGAACAGACTGTTGGGAATCAATTAATACAATTTCATGGAACAAATATTAGAATTTAGCTTGTAAATGTAGGTCAGTGTTTCTGAGAGTGTGTAGGCCAGCAGAGAAGGCCTTGCTGGCCCTGACGGCCCACCACTGGTATGCGTAGAACATTAACGGAAAATGACCTCATTAAAATCTTTTACCTCAGACAGATGTGTCCAGTGCAGCATTGTGACACGGTTCTTTTTCCAGAATCAAATGGTTATGGCTCTGTCCTCTGACCTCTGACCTCAGTATGCGCATTAAGAAAGATCTGCGTCAATTATACTTGTTTATTGAACTTAAAATGTCCCAGAAACCCGATCCCCCGATGCCGCGTGCCTCGATACGCTGCTGACAGCGAAAAGCCAAAATGTCACACAGCACTGCTGATCAGTTATTGAGAAGCTTCTCTAAAATCAATCCCTTCGCACTCTGCCCATAGACCCAAACTCCACTACGTGCCGCAGGATGACACCGGCTTAATTCTCCTTTTGTGTTATCACTGTTGCTTGAAGTGGCCTAGTATTCTTTTATTTCTTTATCTTATTATATTATACCTCCTCAGTATTGTATTGTGTATTCGATCATATGCAAATGACTTCTTTGTGTTGTCAATCCTGTGGAATCTGATATAATGAGATAAGATACAGCTGCTACCATTTAATATAATTTGTAATATGATGGAAATATAACACATGGCATGCATGAGGTGTGAAATACCTGCAACATCAGGACACTGTATGGATTTGATTTAATGATGTTGTGTCTTAATTTCATGTGTGATGATGTAGAGATGGTTCTCCTGTCTCTGACTGTCTATAGGTGAACACCTCCCCCGTTCACACGGCTTTGGCCGGGAGAAGAGCTCCGCCTATTTTGGGGTCTCATTGTACAATCAAATTGTCCAACAGCATTCAGACACACTGATATACAGGCACATTTACGTAAGGAAAGCTTTGGACATCATCAGGGACAAGAGCAACACCACCAGTTAGATTTTGGAAGATGTTTTTTTCGTGTGTCATTTCGTTTGGCTCAGCTCAGATCCCACTCTCTCGGCTCTGCATCTAGTACTATTTTTAAATGTTTATTTTTATTTCTTTTTCTGATTTTATTTTATTATCTTGTTGCTTCTGTAATTCAAGCAAATAACATATATCATTGATATCGCTCAATGTAAATATATTAAACATTATAATTTCTTGGATACCATAATTTGACATGTTTGGCATAAATCAATGTAATTAAAATCCAACACTATTATACATATACAGTGAACATTTATTTAATATTATTTTATAAAAAAAAATATCATAATGTGCAAAATAGCAGTCATGTATGTATCTACATGACTGGTACCTTGTGGCTCCGCCCCCTGCTTGCTATCTGATGGTACGATCTCTGTCTGTCATCACATGTGATTGGTCGTGCACACAACCACACACACACACACACATACACACACAGAGTGCATCAACACAACATTGAGTCAGTGCATGAGTATGTGGTGAAAAGATGATTCTATCAGTCAAAAAGAAAGAAATCGGCTCTCAGACGTGGAGCCGGCTTGGTCACGATCGACACTTCATTATAACACACACACACACACACACCCCACCTGAAGTGGACAATCCACTGTACTCTAGCAGGAAACCACGGGGGTTCTGCTCAGACATGACAGTCCAATGTTGGAGGTGATAATCAGAACAGAACTCTGTCATCAGCAAAAACAGAAGATACGATCCGTCAGTCAGTTTGTCAACACTGCTGTGAGATTCTGTGGAAAATTAGTTCTCACAGGTAATAGAAAACTTAATTGATTGGTTGATTGCAGTGAGTTAGCATGAGAGGCTAATTTTATACTACCATCCCTGGTCAGATATTAAATGGCCTAAGATGAGGAAGATTTTAAAAAGGGTGAGATTAATAAACATTGATCCACATCAAAGGACGGAACATCAGACAAAGACAGGTAGCAGGCATAGACAAACATCAGAAAAAAAAGGTATGCACTCCACATGCTAACAACAAGCAGGTGAATGGCTTCCAGAAGACCCAGGTCTACGGCACGCAGCAAAGCAGGCATGTATGAGACGTACGATATGAGGAGACGATATGGCCGTGCGAGTGTAAGAGTTTATCAAACTCTACAGCCAGCTTAGAGCTCCAATATCAGCACGGCAGAGCAATGTTGTTGTAAAGTGTCGCTGCGGTGTGGCAGTGTTGCATTATTTATGATAAACAAAGCAACGGTCTGCAGGATGCTTATGGACTGCAGAGCCAGAGGCACAGTTACACTGAAGCGCTCTTCACTCGCCTCATTCGGCCTTTATTTAGCCAGATGATATCACTATCCAGATATTGAGATCCACTCCCAGGACTTGCATGTACGCCTTGCATCAATATGCAGATTACGATGTCGTCTGCATCACCGTCCCATTTCAAGCAGACAGGCTGTCATGCCGTTGAAGCCCATCCTTAGTCCTCGCTCCAACCGTGATTAATTCCTAACTGTCACACTTGGACTGCTGCTGTCAACATTCTGTCAACAGGTCCTAAGTTATGTGTTCTCACCTACGACGAACTGGATTCTCTTAGTAGTGGGCCAAAGACACGGATCTCTCAGGGTTCAGGTGTGAAGCGGAGATCATATCTGCAGAGAACATTCGGTTGGTGCACGCCTGAAAATGCCTGGAAACTCCTCAAAATTGGAAGCTGGTTTTTTTCCCACTATGGCAAAGGCTCCAGAGATGTGACTGCTTAGTTGCTTTCCCATTAAAATAAAATGGTCTATTGGTTTTGTAGGAATACGGCCACGTAGCTGTAAGTCCAGGATAGGGAGTGACTCCATCGACAAACCTGACCAGACCACATGACTTCACGCTTGAACAGCGAGCACCGCAGTGTGACCTGATGTCACTTGAAACATGAGATTTTACTTAGTAAACCCAAGTGTGTTGTAAAAAGGAGATAAAAGGTAGAACCTGCTAGGAAACCTGATGTCGGTGTATCTTACACAGCTCCTGAGTGTAACAGTAACATGGGTTGGTAGCATCAGGAGGAGTTGAAGCTAAGTACTTCATGCTTTGAACATTATACGCAGGGAGACTAACAAATAATAAAACATTCATATATCCTTATGGTTCATTAAGTAGCTCTACTATGCTGCGTAGCAGTAAAATCCCAGCCAATGACTGCGGCATAATTCAGTCTTTTTGTTGGTGTCACAACGTTCAGACAGGTCACATGGTTGGGTCAAGGTTGTCGATGGAGTCGCTCACTTGAGGCTGCATAACCCATCCCTTAAAGACGGTTAGGGATGGTTCCTCTTTATCACTGAACAATAAGGCCAGCCTTCACCACAGTGGGATTCATAAGGTTGACCCCTGGATGTTGAAGATATTTACACAGGTCATCGCATGTTGTCGTTACTGAGCACTGATGTGCCGTGCAGGCGTCGCCTTCGACTCCAGGCTTAAAAAGGCCTCTTGGCTCTTCCAAGTCAATATGAAGCACAGCAGCTCCAGTGCCGGAACCACATGAATACATTTACAAACTAATTAGGAAGAGTATTCACTGATAAATGTTCACAAATAACAGCAGGAAAATCTTTGAAAAGCAGCATTGGATTTTTTTATTTTGGACATATACGCTATTTTGTGGTTGATTTTGTTTTCTTCTACTCACACAAAATCATTAGAGTAGCCTGACTCCTCTTTGACTTGGTATTTAAACAAAGATTTCTGTAGCAGTCGCTTTGCTGTTTTGGGTGAAGGAGCAGCCACAAACAGGCCTCGTGACTCTTGGAGACAAACTTCAAACAAACAATAAAGTAAAGTAAAGTCAGATGAATATGAGACTACGAAGTCCAACGGAAGATGGATTCTAATGTTGCTGTAATTTGAGGCACAAATAGAAACTAAAGCCCCACTCGATCGGGACTCTGGGAATCATCTGGAACGCTCCGTGCTCAGTGGTGTCCATCAAGTCAAGTGGTCTGGTCAGGTTTGGTCAGCTCGGTCTGACTCAGTCTGTGTTACGAGAAGCAGAAACACTGCACTCCCATCAGCTGTTACATCAGGGACAAAACAACACTTCTAGGGACAGCATGACTTCCCCATCAAACAAATACCCACGTCTGCACATCCTCCACGATCCATCAATATTTTGCTTCATGCTGGTTCCTGCCCCTTGTGAGTTCTTAGCGTGCTGCTCTGAATTAAGCCGTACAGCAGTCTGCCGCGGCGTCCAGCATCTATATAAATGCTAATGAACGGCGAGGCAGCGAGAGGCCGCGGTGCTTTTGTCATGTTAATAATACATTTGCCTCAGGAAGTTGCAAGGCCTAGGTATGAGGCTGCAGATGAGTGCCTGGGCTTTGAAGATCTAACACATTATTATCTAAAGTGAAATCACATTAAAAGGCAATGATTCTTTAGTAGAGATCTCACAGCCCTGCACATAAAAGCTACTTAGCTATTCTGTTGGGGGAAGATGGGCGAGCGTGAGAGTCTGAGTGATGTCAGGGGAAGAGATGGCTGCGACGCTCTGCCCGTGTTTGTTTTCACTGCATTCACACTTAATGTCAGAGTCGGCAGTTTGGATGCTGGCAGTGTTGGTAAATTCCAGCATGTTACCGAGAATGATTCATCCACGGTGGTCGTCGGGACAAAATGTTTACATGCACTTTAGAGCTCTGATTGTAGTGAGAGTAAGTCAGTAAATCCTTTTTAACAAATCTTGAACCGATGATCCTCAGCTTTGTGTTTTTGACTACGACAGCGATGTCACTCATTGACATTCTCCTCCTCAATCTGCAGCTCTGTTGCAGCGTTGTCACGGGACAAAGGACGGCCTGCCTCATCTGTACAGGAATG
The DNA here is from genome assembly GCA_900303265.1 of Brotula barbata. Classification (NCBI taxonomy): domain Eukaryota; kingdom Metazoa; phylum Chordata; class Actinopteri; order Ophidiiformes; family Ophidiidae; genus Brotula; species Brotula barbata. The sequence goes on along the minus strand of OMNV01000356.1, from coordinate 11,534 downwards.
TAAGGTCAGACACAACTTATGGAGATCAGTGCAAAAAATAATCAGTCGAATGACTCATAAAAACAAATTGTCATGGAAATTTGCCGTGACATTGATTTTATTTTCATGCGGTTGAATAATGCTTACTCCGAGTGCCAGGCCTAGATTATGATTCAACACGACACGTAACGTGAGGCTGAGAGCTCCACCCCCTCACCTCTACAGAAACTTTGCGTCGAGGCGACGTGTTGTGGAAGGACGTGCCGGTCTATAGTCGGAGCATGTCGCACCCACGTGCATGTTCCAGATATGCAGATTCGTTAAATCCATCGAGTATCGTTGGAGAGCAGCGGACCTCTCATGAGTCCGTGCGTGTTTACGATATAATTGCATCTTGCCTTTTTATCACAGTAGTGTTAATATTCTTAACATAATTATGACAAAATATTTTCGTTTAAGATTAATTTTACCACTATGACAACGTGACAATAACGAAAATGATGCTCGTCCTTGAAAATCCAAATGTAATGCACTCGGCCGACACAGACCCAAACTATGAAAGAATAAACAACTGCAAAACGGAAAATAACAAGAATGAAATGAGGAAAAAAAAAAAGTGAGGATAACAAAATGTGTTACTTCTCCAAACAGATTCTGAGTGTGTGTGTGTGTGTGTTACCTCGCTGTGCCTGGATGGTCACACTGGCAGATGATACTGTTTATCAAGCTAACTCGCTAAATTCCAAGCCAAAGCTCTGTTGTGTTTACTTTGGTGCGGCCTAGTCGATGTTTACAGCTTTAATCTTCGTTAGATGAGGTCACGGTTAAAGTCTGCATGCTGATTCAAAACACCTCAGCAGACTCAGGCCTGAGGCGTACACACACACTGAACGTACACACAGGTGACTCCAATACAACAAAGTACCCTTCTTCATCTTCTTCTTCTTCAATGTATAAGACCAAAAAGTGGCTAAATGTGAGATTAAAATTTAAAATGGTGAGTTCATTTTCACAAAAATTACAGCATGAAAAAATATCATTTTTATTAAAATCAATATGAACATTCATTTTCAGGATTTCAAAAATTTGACTAAATTTGAGCCAAACCTGTTTGAGTAACTAAGAGTGAGATAGTTAATATTTACTGTATATGCTGCATTATTATTACTGTGTTATGAATAATGTAATAACATGTAATAATGTGTTGTCTGGCTGTACGTCCACCTATGTTCTGGATTGTCGTTGCCTTTATTACAGCTCGATATTTATACTCAGTTGTGAATTGAAATAGCGAAACGCAGCGACAGGACGAGAACCCTGACGGGCAGATGTTCCGTATACGGACTCTACCACACTGTGGGTTTGCTGGATGAAATGAAGCGAGAGAGGACAGCAGAAATCATATGTGGTAGTGGAAAGAGTGGGAGTCTATTAAAGCTCCCTGCTGTCCCACTCATCTCATCAAATGCTGCATTCATTTCTTTAATGAAAAGTGGTTTTGCTATGTTGGGATCAGTAAAACTCAAAATGGTAAAATGAGACAGTTGGCTATTCACAGCAGGTCTGGGATTTTAAAGGAACGTACATTCGGAAAGCTGCAACTTCCACTTTAATAAGCCAGACGTGTGGATGAGCCAGATTGTAACGTGTCAGTGCTGCTGGAGTGGAAACAGTGGCAGGAGACGGGGCTGTCTGATAATAAATGAAGTCCTCCTCCTCCTGGGTCCATGTGCCCCCCCCCAGGTATTCCATTTCTGATTCATCCTTTATCTATAACGCTTATCTACGTCAGGGTCGCAGTGGGGGGTGCAGCCAATCCATCGCCAACACACTGAGACCAGTCACACTCCCATTCACACCTATGGGCAGTTTAGACCCTCCAATTCACCTGAACCGCATGTCTTTGGAGGTTGGAGGAAACTGGAGCGCCCGGAGGAGACCCATGCAGACAGGGAGAGGATGGAGAGTACACACAGGAAGGACCAGGGTCAGCCTGGGACTCAAACTTAAAACCTTCATGCTGCAAGGCCACAATGCTAACAACAAAGACAAAAATCAGTAGATGAATGTGTTTTTAAATGTAGTTTTAAATATTGCTTTAACTGGAAATGGGAAACAACTTGAAAAAAAAAAGAACACAGTGTTGTGTTTTGTTGACAAAATTCAAAACGTTGTTATTATTTGACTTCAGATTTCTCTTGCATACTAGGAAATCAGTGAACGGGGATACAATGCCCCTTTTGAAGAGGGTAGAATAAAGGACGAGTCTCGGCCTGCGTGCTCTTTACAGCAGCAGCTGATCCTTATTAATGACACTTTCAAATGACCTGAGCTGCAGCTCATTAACATCACGAGTGTTAATAAAGACTAAGCAAGACTGACAAATTGCTGCTATGCTACATTTACTCTTTCCTGCAAGCTTTTTGCAGTGGGATTACTGAATGGGGCTCTGAAATTTTGTTAAATCGTGTTTAAACTCGCGCACTGTCCGATTTTGTAAAAATCAATGTCAGTGACCCGATTTGGACACAATCTCACCAAAATCACTGCAGTTTGTATAATTGCTGTATGAGGGTCTTCTTGTCATTCCAAATGTTTCCTAGTATTCCTGCAGGAACGGTGCTGGGATCAAATATGACATCATCACCTGTCTTCAATTACACCTGCCAGCAGAGCAGCAAATGCACCATAAGACGTGTGTCAATACACACACTCCCGCCTGTGCTTCAGAGGTGACCGTGTAGATTAGCGTTCAGCCTTAGATTACAGTGCTACTGAAAGCCTGGCTTGTTTTAAGTGTGTGAAAGTGCTTTAAATTCCAACAGCAAGCACTTCCGTCTCCATGATTGAACTGTCAACCTCATCGTTTTCAGGGTAAGTCAAACCTCTCCCCTCAGCCCACTGGATCTCAGATTACTACCGGAGAAAAATACTACTGACAGGACAACGGCGACACAGATGAGATGATTGTGATCTACAGAGAACAGCTCGGTGTCAATTTTCACACTGTTGTACATTAGAAAAGCCTCAGCGGAATTCATGTCAAGTTGAAGTGACACAGCGCTAACAGCTGCTGATTATCCTTTCAGCAAATATCTGCAGATATCTCCGATTAAATGCAGCCTCCATGCAAATGACAGCAGGCTGAAAGAGATACGGGGCATCCCGGCGGACCTGTGGACTGTGAGGCAACAACCGTTTACAGTCAGTACAGCATCCTGGAGTCCCTTCAAGCAAACGGCTGAGGTAGCATGACATCATCTCTCTGCCATCTTCCCTCATCCTTTCAAAGGTTAATTAGAAAAAATAAGATAAAATCAGATTAGATAAGAAAGCTACTGACTGAGATTACGTGGCATAATTTTTGTTCAACATGATGTAAGAACGATTGAGATGACAGATCAATCAGATGTCCAGGAGGCTTAAGATATGTACAGTACGCCAGAGGCAGAATCCGTCAAAATAACATGACAGGAGGAGTAAGGAGACTGGGAAAGTACAAAGAGCATTGATACTGCAAATACGATGATAAAACGAAGCATGCAAGAAAGGCTAATGCTAAAATACAAATACAAATACAAATACAAAGGGTGTGTAGAAAAAACACAAAGATAGAAACAATCAAAAATATCTGAAAAGATGACAAAACATGAAAAATACAAAAACAAAGAATGCTCCACAAGGACAATGTACATACTACCAGAGAGCAGGCGGTAATACTCCAACAAGTAAATCTCCACAAATCAGTCGTATGCTGAAGTGTTGGAGGGCCTGATGGGATGACAGACCTGCTCAGAGCTCAGTCCAACAGGCCTCAGAGGTCAGGGGTCCTGGAGCTCAAGCCGCTCCTCTGGATGGATGCTGTGGTCAAGGATGGACGGCGTGAACGTTTTGTCGAACAAGAAGAGGACAAAGATACACGAGGACACAGAAATATTAAATTTATAAACACTATATTTAACGATACTTAACTTTATTCAAACATACTTCATTTATCAGATTTATTTATCTATTAAACTATTATCACCAAAAACTGAACTATACACACTGACCTATGCAGTACATGCTATACAATGCACTGCCTGTTACATACATAGCTCTCCCATACGGGACACGAGGATCCATATTTATTTGCTGCTGCTGTTCACAGATGTTGTGATGAAGGACCTGCGGTGGCTCCTCCTCCTCCTCCCTCTTCTCTGCTGCTGAAAGTTACTAAACTTACTCTTCGATGACTTTCTTTTCCTGCTGCTTCAGACGTTTTGTGTTTGTCCAAGATGAAGATGGATGTAAAACATTGTCACCTAGGTTACAAAAGGTCGTTGCGTCTTAAAGTGACAGTGCACCATTCTCTCGTCTACGTTTTATGTGGTGAGCGTGACTATATCAAGTTAGCCACGGGGTGATTTATTACTAAAATCATTTGCGCTGTTAGGTGTTATCGTTTTTATTTTACCTTCTTGTGTCTTTGACTGTAAGAAACAGACTGATGGAAAAATACTCCAGAGAATATCCATACAGGAAAACTGTCTGGTTGAATAAAACCCTGTTGGTAGCTCCTGTTGGACTGCACAGACTGCGCGTCACACGGCGGTGAATGTCAGCAGTGCCCTGGAGAAATGGACCTCCCTCAACCCGATCAACTGGCAGACAATTTATTTCAGACCACTTCATAATAATCAGCCTGCGGTGACCGACGGCGCTCACATCACGTCTGTTTCCAGAGCGCACGCATAATTTCACTGTTTGATCTGAAATAACGTCAGACAAACTGAAGGCCGTGACTTTTCACACCGCGCCACAGCATCCAGGCTGGGCCGGCATTATTTCATGGAACGAAGGAATGGGTGTATATAACTGCACATATAACTGCTACAAACATAAGTAATGTCGTTTTGTAGTATTTTTCAATTCAAACAAACTAATGACTGTGACAAAAAAAGTAATTAAAACACAATGGGTGGGGTATCTGAGCGATTGGAGTGTGAACTACCCATGAAATGAAGATGTTTAACTGTTTTCCGTGAAACATGCTGCAGATGGAGGGCACACCCAGCTCACATCGTGCGTGTGTGCGTGCGTGTGTGTGTGTGTGTGTGTGTGTCTTGTGTTCCTGTTTGTGACCCATTTAAGCCTCGTCCCTGCTGGTGATCCTCTGGATAAAGCGAGCTCATATGGGGCAGCTGACCCACACTCTTCATAAAACAAACATCGTGGTATTAATGTTGGTAGGTGAACCTGGTCACATGACACGGGGAGGTGGGGCTTTCAGAGACTGGTCCGGAAATCCTATTCTGTCCCATACAAAATCCCATGAGCGTTTTGGAGCAAACGCTGCTAAATGAATCGGTGATTGTGTACACTTCAAGCCAAACAATTCATAAATGTAATGGGCCTTTTCACATCAGTAACACATTAATGAAAAACACATTAAAAGGAGCTCATGAAATCCACAGTTATGATAAATTCCCACATTTCTAAAATCAATCAGAATAACCCTTAATTTTTTAACGTGGCATTTTTAATTTAATCTAAAATTCTTAATGTGATGGCTTTCATTTTCTCATGAATGCATCAGGATAGAGTAGACTTTAAAAGGAGAGTTTAAAGGAAGTAAAGTTAAGCACATAAACAGACACAAGAACACAGATGAAGAAACATCCCACTCTCCCACACACACAAAAAATAATAATTTAATTCAGAAGAATTTCACTCTACTCAAAAAAAAAAAGCTGGGAAAAGAGAAAAATGTAGATAATTATACACACAATAATTATATAATTATTGTTATATGATTGTAAACCCTGATTTTATGTTGGATATGTGTATGTCTCAAATGTATTTTAGTTTTTCACATTATGAATAAATAGCACACATATTATTATTTACAGTATCTATTGTTATTTACTATTATTTTTATATTATTCATGTCATATTATTCCCGATATATTTTTTTTCATTATTATGCGAAGGGTCTGTCCCCTGCTAGAATTGTTATAATGATGATTTTTTTTTTTGCTGTGAATAAACCCCTCCCCTCCTGTTCCCTCCACGCCTCAGACTGGGGAAAGACACCACGACACTGACACTGACACTGACTCCACGTTGAGGGTCACGTGATCATATGATAACTACGAGATGTCAAATACCCAAAACAAATAAGACTTGAGTCTCGATTGAGTCAGCGTATCTCGGGACCACAGAGATGTGGTTGAAAGGAAAGACGATACAGAGACTATGAATAATGAAATACAACAGATAAGAATTGAAACATAAAGACAATATAAATATAAAGATCCTTCACATCCTCATATATTCCACAAATGTTTTCTTAAATGTTGGAAATCCTCAGTTCGTTGTCCCGTTACGTTCCACACACTAAGACGCGTACGTGGCGTTTCACACTGCTGCTGGTCGACTTTTTTGGGGAAATGTGACGTTTATTGGTGAAGTTCTAGTCGTTTCTATCAGCCTGGTCCAGGGCAGTCCAGACCTGCAGCTCTGTTTCATAAACCTCCTCTATGTTCTGGCAGAGTTTTGACTTATTACTGGTGAAGGGATGCCTGAGGATTCCACTAAAGTCTTTACAGAGTTCCCTCCACCGGGGGCACGGGCTGTCACGCCTTAGGAGGGACTTCCTCTGGGTAAGGGTAATCCCCTCCCTTTGCCCAATGCTACAGTGCCGCTCTGGGTAATGGTCTTTATTTTGGGGAACCTGGAATTCCCCTTATTAATCCAGTATTTTTGTTTCTGCTTATAGTGATCATTTATATTTTAGGCACACTTCGGGCCGAGGAGCCAAAATCTTCTCAGCCTTTGGGCTGAGAAAAGGTTACCCTCGTCAGCTGGTGGGTAGAGAAGATCAAGGCACTAGGTGAAGATCTGGAGTTGGTCCCCCGACACTGTTGTGTGTGTGTGTGTTTGCATGTGCACGTGTGGGCTGCCCACTGCTCCTCATTGAGGATGCGTTAAAGTGCAGCTCGTTCTAAGTACTCCAGCTCGAATCCTCACCAAGACCCATACATTTGACCCCATCAAATGTTTGAAGGTCTTAATCCTGCATGGCCTGGCTCCTTCATACCTAACCTCCCTCGTAACCCCATATACTCCTTCGCGCGTGCTCCGTTCTCAGCAGACAGGCCGGCTTGTCATCCCAAGAATCAAGACCAAATCCTTCAGAAATAGAGCCTTTTCCTACCGAGCTCCTTTCCTGTGGAACAAACTGCCCTAAGCTATCAAAGAGGCTGACAGTCTCCCTATTTTCAAATCACGTCTAAAAACCTACCTATTCTGGTTACATTTGAACTGGGAGTAACTGCTCATCAATACAGGAAGTGAACAGAGTCTCTGCAGTATAGAGGAGTGATTAGCTAGTCTAGGTCTGGGTTAGGCTAAGCTCACTCTCAGTCAGTCAGCAGTAGTATAGTGTGGATGGGGCGCAATATTTCTCCCCTCCCCCCTTCCCCCAATGTTTGTCTCTCCCCCTCACAGTTGTAAGTGTTGGGTTCCATCCCCCCAGTTGTCTAGGTCTTCATCTTCCAGAGGTGTGGAGAGAGCTGTGGGCTGACAACCGTTGCTGTCATTATGTGGGCCTGTGAAGCCCTTTGAGACGTTTGATGTGATGTTGGGCCATAAAAATTAATTTGATTTGATTTGATTTGAACCTTTTTACGTTTACCCCCCTGTCCATGTTCAGATCATCATACCAAGAATGACATGTAGGATAGATGTTGGCGTTTACAATGCTGCACATGACGGACAGAGTACAACATGGACCGAGCTACATTCAAATGGACTCTTACCGCGTGAAATAAATGGAGGAAACAACAATTTGTCATATCTTTCATATATACAGGGAAACAATAAATGACTCATTTCTCATTAAT
>OMNV01000355.1:24932-43590 GCA_900303265.1 Brotula barbata | reverse complement strand
AGGAGCTTTTGGGAAGGGGGCTGTTGCAATAAAAGCTGAAAGAAAGAGAGCACCGGGAGAGACGGAATCACCTGAAAAAGAGCAGAGGATGGACGCAGCATACAAGAGAGTGAATGGAAACTATGGCCAAGATTCAGACACAGCGGACACCGGCACCAGGGTAAATCCAAACATTACCACACTTTGTCACTTTTTGTTATGGAATCTGCTGCATCCATCTGAGAGTCATTTCTATACACTTTGCCGTCTCATCAGTCAGTCTATGCATCTGGTTGTGCTTTCCTGTCGTGATAAAGCTAAAGTCAACAGTCAATCTGATTTTTAAGCTGCAACAGTTGTGCTCACCGTGTTCACTGTCACGGCTGGAATATTCCGCTCACAACAAAGCAGCGAATTGTAAAGATCTGCAACCACAGCTGATGTTATTCATCAGCGGACGGTATGGGCAGTGCTGCAATGCTGTGAAACATCTAGAAAGGTGGGTTTAATATGAAAAAATGACACATGAGAAGATCCATAAAATATCCACCGGCAACTAGTGATATTTGGTTATTAAGGGCAAAAACAAATGAAGAAAATTAGAAATGAATGCAAACCTCTGTGCAGTCCGCTCATTGCATTCTTTCAAGTAATTTTTGAGGCAACACTGAATGTGTGGTCTAATTCCAGTTGTGAACATTTGTTAAACTCCTCGACACTAAAGTTTTTAGGTGGCAAAGGCTTCCAGCACCTACAATGTCATGGCCATAAACTTGATTTCATGAACTTCTCTCTGACACACGGTGGCACTTAGACACACACACACACACACGTAGGACAAGATCTAAAGTTTGGTCAAACAGGCAGTTTGAGGCAATGTTGCTCAGCATCTGGGATTTAAAGGATGCAGCCTGAACAAGTATGGCTGCAAAAATAAACTTGATAGCAGCAAAAAGTATCCACAGCAAACATGCTGGACTGTTTTAAAGCATCAATACTGAAAATTAATAAATTTGGAGATAAGAGATTATGTCAACCATGTTGCATCACCAGTTTCAAATAGACGAAATATGTTTTTGCGTCATCTTCAAGAAATATTTTGCGCTCCATCAAGTCAGCAATCAAGCTTCATTGTACAAGTTGACTTCACATACTATTTATAGTCTTAGTCTGAAAAGTAACAAGCAACTAGGAATACCTTTGAATTGTAGCAGAATAGAAGAAGAAGACAGAACAAAAATAGAAAAGAATGACTTTGCACTAAGTGTTGTACTTGAGTAACTGTACCAAGAGGCACAGGCACTAAAAGGTCAGGAGCAAACAATGTGAAACCACAAAGATCACGAGACAAACTAGTGAGTAGAGATAAGTTGGTGAGGGAGTTCATATCAGGCTGATGAGAGGCTCCTATCTGAATGCCGCTAAAGCCTCAGATGTTTTTCTAAAAAATGTGTCCCAGCTCTTGACATTGTGTCTCTCACCTTTGCTGCAGAGGAGGAGGAGGGGCTCCATGTACCTGGAGGAGGAGACCAACAACAAGTCAGAGGTCATCTCTTGTCTCTTCTCCCTGAAAGAGGAAGTCGGAGCTTTAGCCAAAGCACTCAGGCTCTTTGAGGTAAAACCCACAAGGAAGAACTCAATAAAGTATGACAAACCACCGAAACAACGACCCATCCATCCAATAACAGACAAGATAAATTCCTGAGTGCATGCATGTTAGTCTGAAACAGACAGGGTGAGCAGATAGATTTGACAGCCGCTGGTTCAATTAACGCAATAACAACTATTTCAGCAGAAATGTGTGGCTTCACCAGGGGGCGCTTCAAGTACTGTATATGTTTAATTTTTTGACTTTACAACAGATGAAAGTTCAGTCACTTAGTTTCACTGGGAGACGGTGAACATTGACATCATCTAACACATAATTATTACACAATTACATAACCAAGGCGTTCCCATCATCATACACAACGGTAAAATACAAACATCACAAACACACAAACCTGCAGTAAAAACAGACCAGAGGATGCAGGAATGTTAATGGAGTGGAGTTTTTCCTCCATTCACCACATGACGTTAAAGAATTCCATCTGGACAACTTTATGTTTCATGGGGGCTTTTCTTTTTAACTGAAGGTAGTTAAGACTGGACGTACACCCACAGAGCCTGAAACAATATACATTTTGATTAAAAACATTTGAGTCATAAATATGAGTTGTCCTGCTGCATTATAATACTACTAATAATAATGTGCTCTCCGCTTTTTTTTTGTTTTTTTTTTGGAAAGAATGAAAACAAACTGAGCTTATCTTGGATGTCAGCTGTGAGCAAACATGGTCAGATTGCTCTTTGATCCACTGGCCCACCACCAGAATTTCCACAATCAGAAATGGTCAAATATTGGACCGAAATGAGTCCACCTGCTCCGAAATCTGCACGATACGTGCTGGCTGACACATTTGCTGCCATTACAAGATCAGACCACGAAGTATCATGTCTGGTCGTTAAAAACTTGAAAAATACAGAAATCAAAAGCTGCCGTTTAACCTTGGAAAACACAGAAATCAATTGGTTTGCTGTGGTAAGCAAACCTGTTATGCTAACTATTGATTGAGTCAACATACAGAGTGCAGTTTGACATGGAAAGAGTTGTGCTACACTTTTTATCACAAAACTACAACATTAACATTCAGATTTTACCTGTCTACCGAAATGTGTTGTTGTCATCACATCGAAAAGTAACATTGACTTAATTATCATCTAAAAAGTGATCGCCTGCTCATTCCAGATTCATTTCAGATTTATTTTTAAACACAAATTTGGAAGAATTAATGAAATGGAAACAGTTGCACACCACACTTTTAAACTGTAGTTTTTAAATAGTACTACTCTACTAATGATTTTGGAAACAGTTATATTACAATGATTTAATTTCCCTTAAACAATGCTTAAAGAATTTGCAATTGGAACCACTTTGAGGGAAACAGTTCTGCATTACTTTAAGGATATATTTAATGGATTTTTTTCCTCATCCCAAAAAAAGATTTTCATTATAATTTTACATAAAACTCTCTGACGGTGAACCCAAAGTTTAAGATGCACCAACAGTCACACCGATCCACCAAAAGGGCCCGGGCCACAAGATGTTTCTGATCAAGGGAAAATTCTTCTCCTCTTTCTCTGTGAGCTTGTTGAGGGGGAGGAGAGGAGTGGGCAGGTCGAGCCTGATCAATACCAAGCTTGTGCCAAAACACAGCTGACCACATGCAGTCGTAAACATGGTTATCGTCTCCGAACCTATGAGCTTCCTCTTTGTTGATCCACCCCCTGGTCCTCCCCCTGCTCTTCCCCCTCCCTCCCAGCATTTCCATAAAACTGGCCCCAAAACCATAAACAAAACCATCATCAAAGACAACATGTGGATTCCAGCCATGATTCATAAACACCACTACATACACATGTTGGCGTTTAGCCGAGCAATTATGGCATCACATGTTTGTCTTGTGAATCTGTCACCTTGGGCATCTGTGATTTAAAGAGCTGACGCCTTGCTTATCCGGCACATGTGATGTGGTCGTGTAGCTGCCATGTGATGAGGTGTGGGTTCCAACCCCTCTCTTAACTCCTAATGTCAAGGTTTGGCCTTCGCCTTTTTTAAGGCCAAGGGACAGCTCCAGGGGGTACACAAATCTGGCAAAACTGACCCCTACATCTGGCTCATTTAGGGTCACGGTTGGCTATGTTAAGCTGGAAAGTCAAGGAATTCCTCCTTTGTGCATGGAAACGATGAACTTTTGGCTCTACATTTGATGCAGGAATTACTTGAACCATATGACTGATGTAGCTCCCCTCCGATGTTAATTATTGCAGTAATTAACATATCATAAAGCGCCCCAACTTCACAAGATGCAAAATCAATGTCTGCCTGAAATATTAATTGGTCCTTTTTAAAAAAAAATTATTCAATTTTTCACAGCGTGAAAGTGGGAAATTCATGGACGTATCATCAGATAAATTGTGACTTTGTATCTGTATTCACTGACAATAAATCCTCAATGCAACTCTTGACTTTTTGTTAAGTTGCTATGTTAGGAATTAAATAACAGAAACATATAATCGGGAAATTAACTTGTGTCCTTTGGTGGTATATTTGTAAGATTTTACATACCAGGCTTAAATATTTCTAGATAGGCACTCATTCATACCTCTGTCCTGAAATTTAACAGATTATTGATTAGATCAAAATATTGTGACTATTGACCCAAAATTGTAGTCTGAGATACAAAAAACTGTTTTGAATCTAGTTAGGCCATAGGGCCTATTTGAGGCAGAGAGACTCACAGAATTCAGTCAAAGGGGACTTTTGATACTCTGACCTCAAAAGTTATTGGCCAAAAGATAAAAGTGGTTATTGCAGTGGCATCATCTGGCCTACCCGTGCCAAAATCTGATGGCCAACCTACCCCAAGTTTCTTGATAATTGCTTCATTATGGTTTTAACAAGCAAATATCAGTTATTTTCTCTAATACGGAGGATCTGAACATCACTGCATGCTGTATGCCACCATACCAATCTGTGGGGAGTGCTGGTCATTTTCAGGCTCCTTTTGCAGCCTGGGTCTTGGATCACAAAAAGTTGAATGAAATCCAGATGGAGGAGACGATGGGAGGCCCTGGTGTTCACGCCCTCCTCTTCACTCCGACCTATGGTAGACAGAGAACGGAACACTCCCTCCTCCTCCCACACTTAGACGAATAAAAATGCATTTCTGATTATAATTACCTTGTAAAGATACCCTGCCTTCCCTGATGTATGTGCAAAGTTGCAAATGCCAAAAATCCTGGAAGCATCCCAGTGGTTTTGTGCTCGGGCTCCTGAGGGAAAAAATTAAGAAGTTAGCAGGATGACGTGTTTGGAATATGCACTGAATGCCTTTACTGTGGAAGTCCAGTCTTTCTGGATCAGTGACAATTAGCAGACAGTTCAAGGCAGCTCTGACCCTGGATGACGTCCCACAAACAGCCAGAAATTCAATGGACATACACCGCCCTCTAGTGGCACAATCAAGACAGTGCTGCATCTTTTATAACACTTGAACTTTGACGCGTCCCCCAGTGGGCCTGTTTTTATAGAGTTTTTTTTAAGTTCAAGTGAAAAGCCAAAAGTTCCCAAAGAAGTTCCCCGAATATATAAGGATATATTGTGGGGAAATCTGTCGAGAATAAAATGGAGAGACATTTAAAGGAAATTTAAAATGCAGTAGGTTAAAAAAAGTCTGGGTTACTATAATGGATCTTTTTATTAACCTCTGAATAATTTGTGAGATTTCTTGTGTTATACTCAACTGATTACTAATATGAAAAGTTCCATTACATGCATCTAAAATCCCTTGAATAACTCTGAACTGTTTGCCTCAAAGTGTACTCAGCAGCCACTGAACCAGTGAGGGGTTCATCATTGAATGCTTACAGTTGTGTTTTCAGTTTTTACTTGACTTATGAGTGAAATTTCTTTTTTCAACTAGACAAATTAACAGCTGAATGAAAAGCACAAAGATCAAGCCAGGCCTCTCCACGCTCATCTGTGTCCACTTTTGTTTCTGTGGCCTGCAGGAGAAGGGCATCAATCTGACGCACATTGAGTCACGACCATCGCGGACCAACAAAGATCAGTACGAGTTCTTCATCAGTGTGGACTCCAGCTGCTCTCAGGCCCTGGATGAGGTCATTGATGGCCTACGCACACAAATCAGCGGCCAAGTGCATGAGCTCTCACGCAACAAACAGAAGGACACAGGTGTGTGTGAGATCTGTGTTACGTATAATAACCTGATATTAAACATTAAAGGTAAATAAACGGCTTTGTTATGACTGTGAATGACCATCAGGCACTTTAAATTCTGGCAAATATGAATAGTCTCTCATTAGTGTCACATTACAGATTTTACTGTAATAAATTGAGAGGAAAGATGAAGAAATTTATATTGAGACACCAAATCTAAAATTGAATAAAAATCAGCAACAGACATCCTTATAATTTACATTTTACAATTTATCAAATTGTTACCAATGGGGGCCAACAGAGGCAATATTCAATATAAATAAAAATGAAACAAAATAACACATAAAAGTAAACTTGAATTAAATCAAATTGAAACATAGAAAGATGAATTAAAAAATTGAATAAATCAAAATAAAATTGAATGTATAAATGGTTGAGAAAATTTGCTGATTTTAATCACTAAGAATTGATTAATACCTATTCTAAAAATGAATTTGCAAGATAAATTAAAAGTACCATGTGGTTGATGCTGTTAAACAGTCATGTTTCATATACTATTAAACTTGTAATCGCTTTTGACCCTGTAGTCTTACTAGATTTCTTATTCCTATGTTTGAAAACTGGAACATTTGGTTATTTTATCACATTTATTTCAGCAGGGACTTGAATTAGCATCTTAATCCGGACAAACAGTGGCTAAAAGACAAACAAGACAATCTGAAGGGGAAATTCTTCTCCTCAGCAAAAATTAGATTGAATCTTGACAATAATGAATCACTATTCAGTCATTGTGTTCCAAATTGATCCTTGAACGGAATCAAAATGTCTTGACCAGATGTCAGTGATGATTGACTAAATGCCGCTCATTCCACTGATTTATGTTTTGAAAATCACGTGAAACCCAGGCCAGTCCATCTAAAATGGTCCATTTATCAAGCATTGGGTGCTGGGTGGTACATTATGGAGACCCCAGACAGACTCTGCGAAGAACAATCAGCGTCGCCCATGAAACTGATGGCCCGTCGCCCTCATCTAAACCCTTTATTAGTTGTTTCCAGAATGACATTAGTTTAGCTACTGAGCACCAACAGGCCTGGCAGGAACAGAAGAGCTCTGTGTCCCAGCTCCAGACTAACACAGGCCCGGGGACCAAGCCAAGGTCATGGCCTGCTGAGAGAGACAGGCCCACCATGGATCCTCTTTGACCCTGGCGTTGTCACTGTAGTCTGATGGTCAGGGTCAAGTGGACCAGTGGATATTTATGGTCTGTTTTGGAGACAGCCTGTTTACAGAGGAGCCTGGTGGGGACCCATTGTCCTCAGGGGCCTCAGGGTGGACCACACTGCACAAATGTAGATTAATGATTGGGCCCCAGCGGTTTTGACTGTCATAAATCCACATGAACAAGCAGATGACCCTCGCTCACTGCTCTGCTGAGTGTCAAAACGAAAAAAATCCGATCAGCGAAGCTTCATCAACATCATTAAGTTTAAAGCAGTTTTAACAATTTACGGTTATTTAAAGGATTTTGGATCAAATTAATGGACATTTTCACATTACTAACCCATTAATAATTGAGTATACGTCATCGAACAGGCATAAAAATGTTATAATTGCTAAAAATCGACTGCTTTTAAAGATATGCCATTTTTCATCAGCCCAAAATGATGTGTGGAGTATCATATCACACAGAGCATCCTGATGTATTTGGTATCCATGGACATTTTCTCTCCAGTCCCCTGGTTCCCGAACGACATCCAGGACCTGGACCGCTTTGCAAACCAGATTCTGAGTTACGGCTCTGAGCTGGATGCTGATCACCCGGTAAGTTGTGACTCATCCATCACTGTCTCTTTGTAACATCCTGTCTCTGAATGCGTGTGTGTGTGTGTGTGTGTGTGTGTTTGTGCCAAAACATGCCCACTTACACCCCCATGTTTTATGTAAGACAGAGCCGTGGAGATGACAGGCCTCACTCTGCCGTCTATTCTAATGGAAACTATCTAGACACGCAAATTGATGTCATTGCTTTAATTGAGCCCCTATAATTATAGATAATTACTCCCTTTTGCCACCGCCATTAAAGCAGAATGTATTCATCATAAGCTTTAAAACACTCTACAAAGGCTTCATTTGAATATGTATTTGCTTGCTCTTATTAGAGAGGGAGTGTATAACGCTGTCAAAGGCCACAGGGTTTAGCTTTACCAGAGGATTTCCACTCTTTGATTTAGCTGTGAGTGGCCAGGCTGCGATGGAGAGATCTAACATGGCGGCTTTCATTTTGTGTGTGTTTGTGTGTGTGTGTGTGTGTGTGTGTGTGTGTGTGTGTGTGTGTGTGTCTAGGGCTTCACAGATCCAGTCTACAGAGACCGCAGGAAGGAGTTTGCAGATATTGCCTACAACTACAGACAGTAACTGCTCTAATGTTTACTCTTACCTTTCTGTGTGTCTTTTCTGTCCGTATGAAGGCTCCATGACCTGCATCTCTGTCACGTTCTTCATCATCAAATAAATAGGGACAAATTAAAGGATGCCAGTGTTGGATTTAAAGAGCCTCATCTTTGCATGTATAATTGAGAACTATTAGTCACAGGCACTACAAAGAGGGCCACACCCACTCAAATGGCCACTGGGGTCACACACATTTACATAGCTGTGTAACGCTGTGGTACACACACGTGATGAAGCCACACGGTGGTTGCAGTCCCTGTGGTTTCCCTGCTCCCTGTCACCGTCTTTCACCTGTCTTTATGCGTGTTTGCCTCA
The DNA here is from genome assembly GCA_900303265.1 of Brotula barbata. Taxonomy (NCBI): domain Eukaryota; kingdom Metazoa; phylum Chordata; class Actinopteri; order Ophidiiformes; family Ophidiidae; genus Brotula; species Brotula barbata. The sequence continues at coordinate 35,060 of OMNV01000355.1, read as the reverse complement.
TTTGCCGTTGGGAAATTTTGTTCAAACAGCTGCTAAAACATAAAACACAGACGGGAAAATAGAATAAACCTCGTCTGTTTTTATGGTATATTATTATCACTAGAATTATTATTATCATTACTTATTCTGTGAAAAGTTTAACAATGTACAATGCAATACAAATAAAGCATATCCACCTTATTGTTAGATAAAGAGCCTGCGGTCTTTCCATGAACAGTGGGCTGGTTCCCATATTCCTACTCATGAATTCACAGTGACGTTTTAAATAATGATGCTCAATTAGGTAAAGCGAAATAAAGCAAAATAATCGATTAAAATTAAAATGTCATCAAATCGAATCACTTATGGTCATTGTTGCGTCAAACACTTCACGTCTGTATTGCTCATCCCACTCTGTGTCTTTGTCCCAGTGGCCAAGTCATCCCCAGGGTGGAATACATGGAGGATGAAAAGGCCACATGGGGCACGGTGTTTCGGGAGCTGAAAACGTTGTACCCAACTCACGCGTGTCGCGAGCACAACCGGGTTTTCCCCTTGCTGGAGAAGTACTGCGGTTACAGGCAGGATAACATCCCTCAGCTGGAGGACATCTCCCGCTTCCTGCAGTGTAAGTGGAAGCAGTTTGCTAACATTTTAATCGTGACCCTTCTGGACATTTTAAAACGACAGTCCTTTTCTCTGCTGTTCTTGTTTGGACAATTTATCCACAAATTAAACTGATGGATAGTTTTCATGCACATGCACAGGCAGCACCCTGGTAACAAGACCACATTGTTGACATTTAGTGAGATACACCGAAGTGTGAGGGAGGCTTCTCCAGCTGGTGGGGCCCAGTATATGAACAAACAAAAATGAAGGATGTGCTCCTCATGTTGTCACGATGATTTGTTTGGGAATGTCAACGAGTGATTTTAAAGTAGGACCCAGGGTTTGAGGTTTCTTATATCTCCCACCGCAATAACTCACCGTCTTTTATTCGTTCTGTCCTCTGCTGTAGCGTGCACAGGCTTCCGGCTCCGTCCTGTTGCCGGCCTGCTCTCATCTCGGGACTTCCTGGCTGGACTCGCCTTCCGTGTCTTCCATTCCACGCAGTACATTCGCCATGGCTCCAAGCCCATGTACACACCTGAGCCGTGAGTGTCTGATGTGTGAGAGGACAGAGACACAAAGAAAATCTGCATGAGTGGGCGATGATTTCATTTTGTTTTTGGAATGCAGGGACATCTGCCACGAGCTGCTCGGCCATGTTCCTCTGTTTGCTGATCCTAGTTTTGCCCAGTTCTCACAGGTAATCGACTCATTGGCTTGAAATTCATCCAAAGTTCTATGTAACGTGTGGCTCAATAACTTTTCGTCTTCTTATACAGGAAATTGGACTCGCATCCCTGGGTGCTCCTGATGAGTACATTGAGAGACTTGCTACTGTAAGTACTGCAACACTCCATAACTAATAAAAAAATGAAGAGATAATCAATAAATGACAGCTTCTATTTCTGAAGTTTATCTGTGTGTGTGTCTTTGCTTATCGATCATTATATATAATTATATAGATAGATAATTAATTGATCCCAAAGGAAATTGAAGTCGAGTAGCTGATAACAACAAACCACAAACATTAACAAAAACAACAAAAAAAATGATATAAGAAGCAAAGAATATATAGAACAATATAACATAATATAACACAATATATCAAATGACCGACCAATATAACATAATATGTATATACACACACACACACATATACACCCACACAAATACATACATACATATACACACACACAGATATATATATAAATATACATACATACACATACAACAACAATAAAGTGTTAAATATCTGCTTTAGCAGTCAGTGTGTTGTTGTCAACCGCCTCCATCCCAGGGAGGAGTGTATATAATATAATAGCTATATTGAATAAATTGTTTGTCTTTTTCAGGTCTATTGGTTCACTGTGGAGTTCGGCCTCTGTAAGCAGGGCTCAGAGATCAGAGCCTATGGGGCTGGTTTGCTCTCATCATTTGGAGAGCTGCAGGTAAGACAAATGTTTGAATCAGATGCTACATTCACACCTGCAAGTAAAAGTGGACCTACTTGCATTTTTTCTCTGTGCAAGTAAATAATTTATATTAATAATTGGATATGAGTTGTGAACAGTGACGCAATACACAGAAAAGGACAACGTCAGATTTGTTTTGAGCCATGTTTATCCAAGTAAAAATGTATGATTATGAGATAAATCTGCTTTTCTAACAATTTGACTGTCCTCAAAACACACAGATGGGAATTCCCTTGCCATTACAACACAAACATGATCCTTTTCATTTTGCAGTACTGTGACAGATGATGACAGGACATGGGATCGGATAAGTCATCAATCCTTCCCTCTTGCTTTGCATACAATCATCTATTCATAATAAATAATGATTGAGAGCGAGTGGGTGTGAAAAGACGAGGTGGGGTGACGTGTCTGAAATAAATTTGAATAGAGCGTCAATGGCCTGACTCTGCATCCCTTCAGTAAATCTGGCAGCTCACAGGAGAGATTTCTGGGTGATATGCTGTCGCCTCAGCATCAGCACCTCACCTGCCTCCAGCTGAGCTCCCACTTGCCATCAAAACACATTAACCTTGTTGTACAACAGTCCAGGAAGTGGGTTAGTGGTCCACTCAGGCTCAGGTTTAATGTGTCACTGGGGGAGTTTGACCACAGGCTCAGCGGGATGTTGGGTCTATGATGTTACATCAGGATCTATCAACAAAGGATGTGCACTCTGCCAAGTGTGAGCTGGGAGTCATGCCGCACTTCCTGTTCACAGACGGGCTTGAAAGTCTTTCAGAAAGGGAAATCCATATGAAGAATAATTGTGGGTTACACATCCGTTTTTGTGCCATTTTCCAGTACTCCCTGACAGACAAGCCCAAGGTCCTGCCCTTTGATCCGGAGAAGACCAGCCTCCAAAAATACCCCATCACAGAATTTCAGCCGGTGTACTTTGTGGCTGAGAGCTTTGAGGATGCCAAAGAGAGAGTCAGGTACAAAGAAAGGTTTACTACATGTTCACTGAAATATTCTGTTTAAGTCCAAATTTGAGATCCTAGTACCTTTTGAGTATCCCCACTAATACTACTACTGCTCTCCTAAAATATTCTACTTTCTATTCCATTACATTCGTACTCAGTGGCCCACTTTTGATTAATTCTCTTTTACTTTCCTTCCTGACTGACTACAATTTACTTTTAATACTTGTTTAATGAATGTATGTATAAATTTGAATGTAATATTTTCTACCTCAGACTCAGTATTGCGGTATTGCTGATTTGAAACTTTCTAGTTTCTCTTGAGGCAAATGTTACATGCAAAACTTACTGATTAATGAGTGAATTGATGATTATCTGCAGGAAATTTGCAGCCACCATCCCCAGGCCTTTCACAGTGCGGTACAACGCTTACACCCAGAGCATCGAAGTGCTGGACAACACCCAGCAGCTCAGACTCCTGGCCGACAGCATCAACAGTACGTGACACAATCACAATTACAGACATTACATCAGATTCAACAGCCCGCAATACACTGGCAGTAACTGAATTTTACTACATACAACTGAAGTAAAAATGAGCATACCTATAAAAATTGAATGAGAATTACTCACATTAAAACACTTGTTTGTGTACTCGGGGTGGACAGTTTGCTTAAATTTACACCACAGCACATTTGAACATTATTCACGTGAGGGCTGCAACAACCATTATTTTCGCAAAATAAATATGTCTCTGTTTCAGTTTGCGTGTGTATGTATTAAGAAGTTTTAGACGGATTTTGACAACATTTTGTGGAGGCGCAGCACGTGGTCAGGGCCATAGTTGAGGGTAAAAGCACTTAAACCATAGCTTTTTAAATACAACATGGCGTTTACTCACCTTTTATGACCGTTTATGCGCTAATCACGTTTTACAGAAAAGTCGGATTCAGCTCTGTTGTTTGCAGAACATTCAGAGCAGTCTCACCCGACCTTCCTCCACCTCTCTTTCCTTCCTCAGCCTCTTACTTGGTGGTAACACACGGGCCTGCTCGGCCAATGAACGCGTGTGACCACTCTTGTGGGGTCCTAGCCCCGCCCAGTTACGTCGCGTCACCCGCGTGTGAGCCAATGAAATGAAGGAATCCTTCGAACCCACCTCGCACTTTCGTCAAGATTGAAGTGCTTAGGAAATAGATTTGTTGCGTTTGCAAAGTGTGTAAATAAAGAAAGTGCAGATTATAGTGAAGCACTGCAACTGTGACGTTAGATAATTATTATTATTTGTGTAAGCTAGGGTTTATGAATGGCGCCTATACGTGGTAAAACTATGAAGTAATAAAACACAGTACTTTCCCGAAAACGTCAAAAATATATTATATTACAACTATTTCCGCTCTGAACCCTTCAAAATAAGGTCGCCATGCGTCACCTGTGTAACTCCTTGTTAAAGAAAACAATTCAATCAGAGCATTTGCTAAATAAAATAAACAACACCAAAGATAAAATGATATACTTATAGGGATATATGATTTGTTTTCAGTTGTTCTAGACTTGTCTATATAGTCTTGTATAATGGCAACTGAATTTTATAGTTTATCCACCTTTTTATGTCGCAGTGTTTTTTTGTATGTTTGTTTTTTTGTTTTGTTTTAGCCACTGCAGCCCTGCTCATGGGCCACGGAACAATGGTGTTGATTTAGAGGTAGATCCAAATCATAGCATTTTTAGGCTATAGAAAACCAGTCAGACTGCCTTTCCTTTGTTAACATGAAGTTACCACTACCAAAGACAAGGACTAAGGACAGCATTTTGAAATACAAATATGCAACAACTACTGTCGTTTAGGCGACAATGTGCTGACATTTCAAGTCTAAACTGTAAAGTGCCAACAAACAGCTGCAGAGCTCCATCCAGAAGAGTTCAACCATACTGGTTTACCGTCAAAGCCAACAAATCAGATTGTAAAACTCAAATTTACACAGAATTGCAGGTGTTGGACGTTATGGCAAGTTTAGAGAGTAATGCTTGGCCTTGGTGATTGTTACTTTCAGTTCAATTAACACTGATCATTCTGCTGTAAAGCACAAACAAAGCTCCAACTTAGGAGTGACAATCATACATTTCTGTATATCATTTTTAAGAGAAATTAAATGGTTGAAATCTTTAAATTCTGATTGTTTTCCAGGTGAAATGGAGATTCTGTGTGATGCCCTGAGGAGACTGGAGTAACTGTCTGTCATCTGAGCCCAACCTCATAATCTCACATTACTTTAAACTTGGAACCCTCAGTTGGTTTTATAAGGGTGCTATAATTATACTTAGCATACTTACAAATTAGCTTTCCTGTGTATCAAAAATATAAATATATTATATATAAATCTAACAATGACAATGTAATCAGATAAGTAGGTAATATTCACTGCATATTTTATTGTAGGCGCATAAATGTAACGTAAATTATGCAAGTAAATAAGCAGGATTTGCTCCAATGTTACCCACTGTCATTAGTAACAAGTGTATTTTATATTCCAAAATAAGAATCAACATCTCAGCAATAAATCCAGAGTTTTATCCTGAGAAAACACAAAGGGGAGAAATTCTAAATCAGTTCTTCAGCGCATTCAGATTATTTTTGTTATTTTGTCACTGGCTTTCATTTCATAACAGATTTGCTAAACGTTTTGTATATGCATGGAACGTTTTAATGACAAATAAATCTATCTGCTCGTTCACTGTCCTCTCATTTTATGGACATTATTTCAGAAGACTGTTATTAAGGTCTGAATTAGTGACCGCTCTAGTTTCTGCCAACGATGATTTTTTTACTCGCTGCACAGGTACAAAGGTTCACATTAATCGATGTTTTTTAAAAGCATTTGAAACCCTGTTCCAACAAATAACTCGGGTTATGAGAGTGCCTTTAATGAGTGGCCTCTTTTGATCGAATGCATCTCTGATGGACAAGATTTCGTTCCGTAATGCAGTTATCGTGCAATTACGAGTTAAGTGGAGGGGGGGGGGGGGGAGTTCCCCTCCACCTAAATCCGAGCTATTTTGGTTCAACAAAGAGAAACGTAACATCATGACGCAAAAGAACCTGAAAAAATGAGGAGACGCGCATAATAGAGCATCTGATTTCCATGAAACCCTCGGATGAGCGGGTATTTAAAGGTGTCCGGTGCCGGTGATGGCACCAGAAGGTGTCGATCCTCTGACACAGCCGGAGACATGAAGACGGAGACGGTGGTGCCAAATGTGCCGTTCGGCGGGAGAAAGCAGAGTCTCATCGAAGATGCGCGCCGGGAGCGCATGAGTAGCGGCTCGTCGTCGTCCCCGGGACCCTCCCGGTTCGGGGACAGCTTCGTGTTTGAGGAGAAGGACGGTAGAGTTACGCTCAGCGTTCTGTTCGCTCTCAGCAATGAGAAAAACGCGGGATTCTTCAAAACGGGGAAAATATTTGAGGTAAACCAAACACCGGGCGTGCGTAAAGTAGGTCGCTATTGCGCAGCCAATGAAACTTTATAATCTGCAGTGAAGTCTGTTATCTATGTGATGATGCTGACATTGTGAGATTTGAGAAATCCATAACTGCGTTTTCAGGTCATTTTGTCGAATTAACAAACGTCATTAGTCCTCATGTGATGCCGCATCAGGCCTACGAATTATCATGCGTCTTTTTCTTGGTTTTAACCGTAGGACACATGCTTTTATTTTGATAGGATAACACTGTTTGACGGATGAACAAAAATTTTTTTAAATCTGCATCCTCAATCCATTTTATGGTTATATGGTTATAAGAGTTAGCTCATATCCCAGTGGGGATTTTGTGAACGACTGATGGTCGATTATTAGATTAAAACACATTTTCACATTTATTCAATCTAAATTCCATAATGTTATTTTTAGCTCAGTTGTTTTATTTCTACTGGTAAACATAGTACTGAGGCTTTTATTCTGATACCTGGTGTCCGGTAGTTATATAAAGATATGAAGATTTCTCTCTGGAACCTCTCATACATTAAACATCCAGATGTGGTGCACTCGTTTGCATGGATTTGAATATCCAAACATTCTCTTCTAAATTTTGGCAAAAAGAAACAATGATTTTTTTTTTAATTTTCTTGAATTGCTGTGGCCTTTTACTTATTAGACATTTGAAGCTAAACTTCTGCACATTGAAAGCCGACCGGGGAAGAAGTCAAAGAACAGCACAACAGACCTGGAGTTCTTCATGAAGTGTGAAGTCCACAGCTCTGACCTGGACGTTTTCATCAATGCGCTCAAACGAGTGGCTGACGATGTTCGCTCCATCCCAGAAGAAAAAGGTACTTATATTATTTTGAGTCCAGTTAATACAGATTTATTGTCAGGTTTCTTAATCTGCCATGATGTCATCAGAGCTGACATTTAGTTATTCAGCAGACACTCCTTTTTTGGTGCTATCACAGTATGATAACAATATGCAAGTAGACCAATTACAAAGATGATAATTATGTTCCTCCCTGCTCACAGTTCCCTGGTTTCCCAGACAGAAAAAAGACCTGGACAGATGCAACCTGTTAATAACCAAATATGATCCGGACATGGACCAGGACCATCCGGTGAGCGCCTCCATTCCTACTTTGATATACTACATGGTTTCTCTCAGTTTGTAAATTATACTGAATGCCATACTAATGCAAATGTGCATCTTTTGCAGGGATTCAGCGATTCAGAATACAGAAAGAGACGAGCCGCCATCTCCGAGCTGGCCTTCAAATACAAACAGTGAGTCGAATGAAATCCTGTCTTCAGACATACAACCTGAAAATTCTCTTTTGTTAATGCACTGTGTCTGTCACAGGGGGGACCCGCTGCCCAGAGTAGAGTACACAGCAGAGGAAGTGTCCACATGGTGAGAATGAACTGCAGCACATGTAACTGACAAAGGTGTGTGAGAGAGCAAACAGGTGGATGTGACGCTGTGGTGTTGTGGTTACCTTTAAAGGAGGGAGGTTTACCAGAAGCTGCAGAGTATCTACCCCAGCCTAGCCTGCCGGCAGTTCCTGGACGGTCTGCAGCAGCTGGAGAGAGAGTGTGGCTACGGAGAGGACCGGATCCCCCAGCTCAGAGATGTGTCCGCCTTCCTGAAAGGTAAGAGACAGGAAACTACAATCAGTGGATGCTTCTGTCCTCGTAGGAACAAGACAGAGTTCTGTACGTTGCTGTATGTAATCGCAGCTGATTTCTGACAAAAAGAAAGACAGAGAAGAGGGTTTACGCTGTACTTGAAGTAGAAATAAGAGGTGTGTCTACCTTTTAAACCACTGATCAGATATGTAGAAAGAAAAGGAAAAAAATCCTCTTGACCATCGAGATGCGTCTTCCGTGTTTAGGGTTAGAGAGAGAAACAGTGGAATCCGGAGTCCTTAAAAATGACAGAAACAATAATGTGAAAAAGTGTATGTAAAAACAGATTCTGATTGACATTTTGTATATACTGTAATTAAATATATAACTGCTACCATCTCTGCACTCCATGACAGCACGTTAACTCTTAATGTTGCTGCGACTCTTTCAGAGAAAACTGGTTTCCAGCTGCGTCCAGCTGCAGGTCTGCTCTCAGCCAGAGACTTCCTGGCCAGTTTGGCCTTCAGGGTGTTTCAGTGCACCCAGTACATCCGTCACTCCTCAGCACCCATGCACTCCCCCGAGCCGTAAGTAACTCTAACACTAACATTAGACGTCTATCACCTATTTATATTTCCCCTTTCAGTCTCACTGACTTTTTGCTCGATCTGCTCTGACAGAGATTGCTGCCATGAACTCCTCGGCCATATTCCTATGCTGGCAGATAAGGAATTTGCTCAGTTTTCCCAGGTATTATTCTTTTGTGCTTGGATTTGGCAAAATCTGCGTGTCTTTTGGTCTTGTCAACATTGACAATAACTACTTTGAACACTTGCAGGAGATTGGATTGGCCTCGCTGGGAGCTTCAGATGAAGACATTGAGAAACTGTCCACTGTAAGTTTAATTTGTGCTTTAAAATGACAAGTAGTGAGTCAGTAGAATTAAAATGCTGGCCTCTGGCACCAGATGGAAACAGGTCTAGTCTTTGATAAAGGCATTTAAAGGACGCTTATGCCATCTAGTGGTGAAAATAAATCAAATCATTGAGTGAAGGGGTCAACTTGATGTGTTATAATAGATTTTCTGTCTATTTTGATAAAATAGATAAAATATTTTATCTATTTTTCTGTCTATTTTGATAAAATAGACAGAAAATCTATTATAATTTATAAATTTCATACCAAATTCATTACAGATTCAAGGCCAGTAAATTAATTTGATAGCAGTAAAATTCCAATCTTGTGTTTCTATTCAAATACTGTCCAGAATTTTACATGATGTTTTAATCTCACTGTTCTGTCTCCAATAGTTATACTGGTTTACTGTGGAGTTCGGCCTCTGCAAGCAGAATGGAAGTGTGAAAGCGTACGGAGCTGGACTACTGTCCTCCTACGGAGAGCTTGTTGTGAGTGCTTCCTCTTTGCACCACTTTGTGTCTTTTTCATGTTTCATTTGGTTTGTATTCTTACAATTCTGATCCTTCCTTCCAGTATGCCCTGTCTAATGAGCCAGAGTACAAGCCATTCAACCCAGAGGAGACTGCAGTTCAGCCTTACCAGGACCAAACCTACCAGCCTGTGTACTTTGTGTCTGAAAGCTTTGAGGATGCCAAAGTTAAGCTGAGGTATGCATAAAAAGTACTCATCGGTGTTGGTTGAATGCTTTGTGTCTTCACTGGAATTTGTTTAGTGATGTATGGAAACATTTTGCAAGATCGGAATCTTTTAACACGCAGGAATGCACAAACAAATATCCCATAATTTTGAACATTCAACATCATATCTCTCTTAACTATCATCAGTGTGGCTGCATGCGTGTAACGTGGCTGTTTATGAATCCATGACAAGTCATTTGCATTCATTCACTCGTACAGGAAGTACCCTGGAACCATCAAGCGTCCCTTTTAATGGACTTTCATCGCCATCTAGTGGTAAAAATAAGCAGTAGCAAATTTAGTCAAACCAGAGGTAGACTTTATGAGGCGATGAAGAGC
>OMNV01000355.1:10962-24878 GCA_900303265.1 Brotula barbata | reverse complement strand
AATAAGAATAAATCCACCCTAATTTATGCTTATCTTACTTACTTACTGATCTTAGTTTATACTAAGATCACTTGAAACAAGAATTTTTCATGAAATTTTCCATCATAAAGACAAACTGTATGTGGATTCAGCTGAAATTCATCATGTGCAAAAATGATGTTTGATCTTTGTCTGATGTGCATGTTTATGAGTCTAAGACATGTCATGTACATCCCTTCACCATTACAGGAAGTACTCTGCAACCATCAAGCGTCCCTTTGCCGTGCGCTACGACCCTTTTACCTGTAGCGTGGAGGTCCTGGATCAGCCCAGTAAGATCCAGAATGCTCTGAGCCAGATGAGAGAAGAACTGAAGACCCTCCACAGCGCCTTGGAGAAGATGGGCGGATCCTAATGATATAAACAGATTTTCTGCAGAGATAATATAAGTCAGGGAGCCACACGTTTGATATCTTGCCTGTGTAAATACTGTATATGAGATCCACAATAATGAAATCCAAAGTAGATGTTAACAAGGGACTACAAGAATATTATTTTCTGTGTATAATGAGAAGATTATGTAAAAAGAAATAAACATTTATTTTCACAAAGATGTGATGTCCCATATATAGCACCAGGAGGAATAAGAGAGAAAACGAAAGACAGCGGACCACTACAATACAGGGCTTGTAGGCCATTTCCTCGCTTTTAATTCCAAACCAACTATTTCCATTCGGAAAATTCTTGGAATCCATTTATCTTCATGTGTTATTAAGCAAAGGGAAGGAGCTAATTATGAATGATTTAAGTATCATATTCCCTGTGCTGGTCAAGGCCAGAGCCAGCAGTGAGGCCCAGCAAATCAGTAAAGCCAGGTCACAGAGACCTCACAGCAGACCACAGCACGGTCCGTAAGGCTGCACTGCTGACAGATGCTCTTCTCTCTTTGTTTCTTTTTCTCTGTGTGACTCCAGAATTTGGCTTTCAAGATTTTGAGTGATTTCCAACGCTTGATCTCCACACAGGCGACAATGCATATCAGAGTTGTGCGTCAAAGCTTTCCCTTGAAAAGACAAATAACCCCCATCTGCAGGAATCATAAAGCGTCATGATCAACACGGTGGCTGGCACAATCGGCCACCTAGTGTGGGAAGCTTTTCCTTCCCATAATTCCACTCTACAGTAAATCAAGCCTGCTCTGGCCTCCCAGGGAAACCCAAACCTCTGCTTGCCGAGCAGAAAAAAAACTATAAGGGGAGAGAGAGAGAGAGTGTGTGAATGGAAGAGGGATAATGCAAATCAGGGGGACTGGGGTGGGGGGTGGGTGAGTGAATTTGTACACATTTACTTACTCAATCCAACCAGAAGTCAAACACTTAATAATTTCTGGTATCTGATTATAAATCCACAAATCCCCATGAATCCTCTGCCAGTATCCAAATCTGCCGAGCACCTAAACAAAAGCAGGTTACCACAGCAACAAGATAACTAGTCAGGGATCCAACTAGATTTTTGTACCTTGTGCACTTGCCACAAATCCCAAACGCAGCATCATCCCGAATCCAGCCATGTTTTCTTTATTGATGTCAATGCCACCCCAACCTTGGTTTGAGATCTCCTCCAAGCTGGAAGCAGGGTCACCAAGTTCACTGTGAACCCAAAAATGTAGCGATACTCAATGACATTCGCGTGAATCCGACCTTAGGCTGCTACGAGGTGTGAGACGTCTGCATCAACTATGCTGCTGATAAATAAGCTCCACTTTTTGACCGACTTTCTGCTCATCAGCATCAGCATAATCACTTCATTCTGGGAAGGCACTGCACCACGAGCCAGCCATGTGATTAAATCAAAAAACAGCCTCAAAGAGCTCTAATCTCTTCCTTTGTTTCCCCTCACATCATGCTGCTTGTTATTTTTATTTGCTTTCCTCTTGTTGAGCCCTGGCTTAAGTTGGGAAGGCCATAGAATTATCAGGAGGGGAGATTAGGGGGAAACGGTGAAGACTTCAAGACTGTCTGATCTTTCTTTCATCCATTTCACAGTTTATTACAGAACACACTCCAGTAAGAGATCAAACTGTTTGGGAAGCACAATAGCTTCATTCAGGTTACATCAAAGGTAACACGATGGCCCGCAGTCATGTCATCTGAGGACATACTTCCAGGAAAAATGGGCAAAAACACAGGCTGAAAGAAGAAACTCTTCAAGATGGATAGAGTGTTGCAACAATTCTGCCAACATCTTCCCAGATAAGATGGAATTAAAGCCTGATGCTGTTCCATTGACTGACCATCAGGTGGTGTCCTTGAGTCTCTGGGATTTCTGAGCCATGACTGGTCAAGAGACTCATGACTCACGTTTCAGAGAAAGTGTTGTCTGTTAGCAGTTCTGATCATTTCTAAAAGAGCTTCTTATACTCATTGGAGTAGCGCGAACAGATGAAAATGATGTCTGGTCGTTCTCTGCCACCATTCCAGTACCACTTGTTCCTATAGCACAGCAAACGTTGAGTGGAGAGACCACATTGGACTTGTTCAAACACAAGCGTGGACCAGGAGAGCAGTAGCATGTTATGATTGTGGATGGTGGTTAACGCGTCCTGTCCAAGAAATATACACGCTAGAAGAACCGGTTTGAAAGAGTGGAAGCCTCTATGGTTGTTACTCGCTGCGCTGTGCAAAGTCATCACCGTACAATACAGCCTATTGTTTGCTCAGACATATATGTTCATTAAGTGTGATAAAAGTCTCTGTACGAATGCATAAACATCCAAATGTGCTTCTGTGGCAACAGGTGAAGCTGTCACCTGGAATGAGTCATGATCAAGTTAATTAAATGAGTTCCTTCTGTAGCTTAGCGGGTCTATAACTGCCTTGAAATGGAGCTGGTGCTTTCTCACACGTGGCATTCCAGTGACAGCACAATGAGTCCTTGTTTTACAGGGATGGGGGGGGGGCATTATAAGTTTGTGCCAAATGATTCCTCATCCTCCATGTTTGGTCTGTGGAACCCATTGACAAATGATTCACTCAGGAGGTAAAGTGATGCGCATCTCTTCCTCTTCTCACTGCAGCCTCGCTCTGTTTTGCAGGCTTGTTTGCCTGGTGTGTATTTAGCTATGACCTGAAACGTCCCCACTCTGCACATTTCCCAAAGCTTTTGCTATAATTACAGTCCTTACAACCCCCCCCACCCCACCTTTCTTCAGGTTTAATTTGATAGCTGGAATATGGCCAGGCCTCCTTGTTTTTCTTACCCTAACATCACTGTGGAGCTATTTGAACTCAACACAGCGAGTGAAATGGAACATAGATATATTCATGATATAATACAGTGCTTGTCACAGATACTAACAAGGTATGAAATATACAAAGTAGAGGATACCTGTAGTACAATGATCCGGTTGCCAGGAGAAGTGGAGTTTTGGCACCGCTGCACTGACACATTCCTTTGAACTACAGCTCTCTTGGCAGGACATAACAGACAAATGAAATAACTTACTCTTCTGTGAAAAGAAAAACAAGCATTTCACAGAAACCAGCCCAGCCCATCTTTATATGCAGCTAACCTGAAGGTGTAGTCAAAAATAAAAAAGAACAAAGCTCCAGCGGCCAGCCAATTTCCATCAAATTTAATACAAACTGAGCGGATAATCTCAAAAATATTTTATTGAACATGTACTGGAATAGAAATAGAGGACCTGCTGTTTTATCCTTCATGGGAAGTGGAGTTCTGGTGACTACATTTCAGTCATCCAAAAGCAAAGTTTTCTGTCACCGCCAATCACACAGAGAGGGAGCGTTCGGTGCCAGCTGAGGCCTGAACCCACTGCGACTGATCCGGTCGTCACTGGCTGCAAAGACATCAGCATATGAATTTCAATCTACAGGGAACATCAATAAACGATGATAAAGGTAGCAGACTGACCTGTGGATGGCCAAGGTGATGGATAAGTAACTGACTGCTAATCTTTCCTGGACATCCAGTGGTGGCAAAGAGGTTTTCATTGGCTCGAGACCACCTGAAGTGAGAAGCAACTCTAAGTGTCCAACTAGGATTACACCATGTTTGCTATTCAAAGCAATATGCAGGCAATATTTAGGTTATTCGCATTCAAATTACGTCACTAACACTGTTTTTTAGGGGATGGGGCATTCTGGAGATACTTGGTGTTCACTTTTTTAGGCTTTTAAATGAAAAGTTATGGAGCAATGCTGCTATATTTGAACAGAGTAAAGACAGCACTTTTAGTCTGACAAACAGAACTTTGCAATAACGATGATAAGGCAAGGTAAAATAAGTTTTCCTGGAGTATTATTCTCTCGGCTACTTTACTACTTACATTAACATAATGTCACAATCTGATGTGAGAAGGCACCCAAAAGTTACTTTAGGACAGCAATTCATGAATAAATAGATGTTTCATGGTACTTTTTGACACTTTTTGTGCTCATAGTGAACTTATCTGTACCAAACTGAACTCATAAAGTCATTAAAGGTAGCTTTTAGTTACTTTTTCATGTGTTCTGTGGTTCCATAAAGTCTTGGTGCTGAGAAGTGAATACTGTCAGTGACTGTCAGTGACCCAGTTCAGACACAAATTTCCTAATTTGTGCATTGCTTTAAATAACTTCGAGGGATCACGGTAAAAACAATAGGAAGGAAACGAGTTTTCCTACTTGAACAATCGGGCTTTGTCGATGTGCGCTGGTCGTTTTTCTTGTGGATAACTGCAGACAAAAAGATTAGTTTCAATGCAAGCCAACCTACTGTGTGCCATCATCACAAATAAATACATTGAATTGTCACCTGGAGCGAGTTATGTCCCAGATGAGCCAGTCGTTTCCCACCACAGCACCCACTTTGATTGTGTTGGTAAGGCACCAGTCAGCCGACATAAGTGGGGACTGGCAAGAGTCCAGTGATAGAATGGCCTGCTGGGTAATCAGGTCATAGAACCGGATCATCCCCTTCTTCTCTGCCACCATTAACTGGAGAAAAGAGAGTTGGTTCTTATTACTAATAAGGTCACCAAAATATGTAGTTGTGGGTTATAGTGAGATAATTGTAGCCGGAATGTCAGATTTGCAGCAGGTTTTCAGACGAAAACAAACTAATAATGCAATATGCAGAGATTTTGTAGTATGAGCAATTTTAGGAATGTTTCACATTCATTTCTCAAGGCTGTAGGAGCCATTTGATAAATCTTCAGGGGGAACTTGGGCACCAACCCATGCTGAAAAGTCAAATTCGTGCAGGAAAATAATTTCCCACAACAAATCAAATATCAGGAAGGAAGCTGGGTTTTTAAAGTGAAAGAAAACTTGCCAGGGATTTGGCAAGATTGTGACATTTTCCCAATACAGGGGAGATCAGTTCAATTTGCATTCATGCTTACGACTACAGGATCACAAATTCATGGGGTGAATTTCTCAATACCTGCTTATTCATAGTCAGGATCCTGGGGGGACTGAGGCTGATCCCAAAAAGCAACAATAGAGAGAAGAAAAACAACCAACCACTGCTCATCTCACAGCAGTATACTACATTTGGCTTAATGTTGAGTTTTATTTTCCTGGTCATTACAATGTTAGTGCATTAAACTGGGGTATGCGGAGCCTCTTAAAGCAGGATGTAAAAAGGCCATACTAATCATGCCTTTATGCCTATTTAAGAAATTCATCAGGCACAGTCACTTTAGCCGTTCGGTCAACTAATAGGCATGAACATTTAGGGGCAAATTCAAGACTATGGGAGCCTCAGATATTCCGCTATACTTCGCCATTAATATAGGTATTCAGAATTTGAACGCGTATCTATGTATATTAGTAAACGTATTAGTGTGGTAATGACCGGTCCTCTCACCTTAAAGATTTCTTCTGGGTGCCAGCACACACTAATGCCAGGAGATCGAAGTCTGAGGACAGTGGTTTCATTTCCCTCTAGGTCCCAGACCCTGCACAGATAAATGAATATGAATGAAAGCCAGAGATGATAGAACAGAGGATGAGAATAATTCACGTAGATACCTACTTTCAAAAAATGTGAAAAAATTAAAAAACATACAGCTTCATCTTGACTGATTTCTACATGCTGAAATGTCATCTCTCTGTTCAGAAGGGCTAGGTGTTCCTCAGGGTTCTGTGCTGGGCCCGATACTTTTTTATGTTTCCACTTGGTGACCTCAATAGCAGTTTGGTTATAAATTTCTTCTTTGAATTGCCTCTCTCGAAGTTACTCCCTTATACCTGATATGTTAAGATTATTTTAGTCTTTTCCTTGTCTTCCTAGAAAGTTCTAAGCTGAGTCAAGAATTGTTTGCGGTTGTCTGGGTCTGTAAAGTCCTTTGAGACATTAAATGGGGTATTGGGCTATTCAAATGAATTTGACCCGAAGTACGTCTAGATTTTGACTCTACTACTTCTTTTTCCTCCGAAATTCTAAGTAACATTTCTCCGAATTTGTGGCTCAATATAAGACACACTACTAACAGGGTTTATGGCACACGTTCAGGCACTGATGGACAGCTCCAGTTCATCCAAGTTCACGTTTGCTCCTAATTTATCTAATTTCTGCCAGTTGTGTGCAAGTGATGTACCTCCCTTTTTTTTCCAGGGAAAAGGGTTTCTCGGATCTGGGCCCTGAGCTGTGAGGACAGACAGACTTATGCTGGACTCATTACACGGAAAACGCCAGACTCGCATTACATTGAGCTATGATAGCAGGGGCAGAGGGGAAACATCACCCTTTGCCTGAGTCGGCGTTACGCTCCACTCGCATTACAGCAAATGTTTCGCTGTGGGCGGCCCGCTGCCATTCATTTACTGTGGAGTACAGAGCGGGCAGCAGAATGCACGCTTGTTGAGGAAGAGCAGTGCCGTGATGTTGAACAATATCCTGCTTTCCAAAAATGAAACAGAGGGGTCTTGCAAACACCACGACAGAGAGCACAATCAGCAATCAAAAGCTCCACTGTAGGTTTGATACAACTTGTACAACTTTGTTAGAATAATCATCAATTCTATTTAAATCAATGCTCTGGAAATGTTGCAAAATTTCATAATTTGCGTGTAATTTATGACTTAACTAGATCACCATTTGCAAGTTGGAGTATTCACTTAGCAGATACATAAACCTTTGAATGGACACTATACATATACTAGGACACTAGAAATATGTTGCTATTTCTTCTGCAACGCAGACGTTGAAGTGATTGCCAGGCAATTAAAGTTAAACCTATCTAGTAGATTTCCAAATCGAACCATGTTAATAAATGAACATGGCAAGGCCTGCTTGAAGAATACATTTTCCTGGGGTGCCTTTTTTTAATCCCACAGTGCAGTGCATTATTGACCATGAAATAATGGCAACTGGAAATTACCATAGGATACTGAGAAAACTAAGACACTGCAGTGTGAAATTCATTCTAAGGCAACGGTGAAACCATTTGTGTCAAACTAGCCTTCTAACTTGACTTAGGTTGGCCTTTAGAAGCTTTTCAAAGTGTTCCCTGGATCACCAAGTATTAAACGGTCTATAAAGAATGTAAAAGAACACCAAATGTCTCTCAGAACGTTACGGTTTTCAACAAAATGGTGTCTGTGACCTAGTTTGAGTGTAAATGAAATTCTATTTTGAAATGCTGAAATATCAATTCATCCATCCATGCTTTACCACATCTTTATGATCCCAACAAATTCTGAACCAAAATCAAAGGTAGGGATGGTGTGGGCAGCTGCAAGTGTTTCTGGGAATATAAAACAAACGCTTGTGAAGCATGGGAAGGCGCTGACTGATGAGGTCACGCTGAAGACATCATCTTATGAGGCCCTAAAAGTTCCTCCAAAGACTATCTAAATGTCAAGTGTGTTCTTAGAGATTGATGTCCTCAGTGGTGTGGTGTAGGGGAGGACATGCCCCGACTCAGATGAAGACCTCGGTAAACACTCAATTTTTCCTGCCTCATCTCCCCTGCAGAAGGACAGAGGCCTGTCAAATCCATGGCCTTATTTTCTTTGCCCATCTGCCGACTTAGCCAGAGCCTCCACCATGGAGCATGAGTGAGGCTGAGAGGGGGGGAAAAAGGGAGAAAAAAACCCCAGACCACACCAGGAAAACAACGACTAAACCCTCTTCTTTCAGACCACTAGCCAAGCAAAGCTCAATTGCACGCTACACCACCACCGGCCAAACTGTGGTCAACCACTCTGCCCTTCAAATGGAGAGCACCGTCGCCCCAAAAAAACATAACCTCTGCCGAACGAGGTGAAAGACAGGAAAACACGCGTGACCGCCTCTGATAAAACACTGTGTAATTGCATAACACTACATCGTGCAATAACACTGCGCTTCCATGTACAACAAAGTTGAAAAGGACATCAGAAGGGCCGGAGTGTTATGGTTTGTCAATGTTTCCCAAAAGTGAGGGCAATGGGAAATGCTGTTTAGTGCTTTGTGATCCGATTTACTGGGGTATCATACAGAGTAAATAATTGAGTTGATTCTCCAGAGAAGCAAGCAACAAATAATATCCCATCTCAATGTCCCATCGCCGACTCTATTATCACATCAGCATCAAATTTAACAGGATTAGTGTGGAATTAATGTTTTTCTTGAATAAATGCAGAGGTCATCTGTCATGCTAACTGTCCAGTTCCTTTGTGTGCAGGGACCCTCTTATGCCACCTAACAAAGAATATATTTTTTTCAAGCTTGGCTTATGGCATAGATAGGTTAGAGTTAGAGGCACAGCTGCTGCATCCTTCCTTATCTTACGTGACATTAGGAAGAAAGAAAAACACAGTAGATTATATGCAATCTTAAGAGATTAACACTGGGGACTGGGCAAAATGCTTTAAAGCGTATACATAATGCTGCGGCAGCAGGTGTGTGTTATCCTGGGTTCAGATGCGAACTCAGTCAACCCCAAATCCCCTCAGAGACCTGCAATTCACGCCTATGATCTCTAGGTGGCACATTCCCCCTCAAGCACACTGCTCCATGCATCTCTGCTGGAGCCGAACCGATGACACGAACCAAATGTAAACTGTCATGAGGATGGAGAGTGCAGGCAAACTGACGTCTGCTCCTTCAAGTAGATGCACGTAAGCAACAGTGCAGTTCCAACAACTGGAGTGGACGGTGACAACAGAGGCACTGTACGTTACAGCAGAATCACGTTTGCCAAATGTAACGGAGTGATGGAGCAGTCACGAGTCTTCACATCCATGCATATAATGCCCAGACACCTCCCTCAGTCGCTCAGTGCAGGTCAGGAGTGCTTTCCTCCTCTCACACCGAGGTTGACTTTGTGTGGGCTCACTGGAAGGTCCTCTCCTGTTAACTTGATCTATCTCTGTTCTGCCTCTGTCTTCCTCCCGCGACCCATATTTTCTCAACATGACAGAATCTAAATCTTTCAGCAGATGGAGCGCACTCCTGTTTACTCTGGACGGTCAGCAGAGGGAGGGTAAGAGTGGATGCGGGTGGAGCAGCTTCACTCTTCTGCTATGGCCACACTCGCCTTGAGCTGGTTAGCATAATAACCAATCGGAGACACAGAATAGTGAAAAATAAATCAAATTGGAAGGGTTCAGGTGAACGCAGAACAGAGACACTGTACCGTCACAAGCTGGTTCAGCTGAATTAATGCTTGAAGTAATTAGAAAACACACTTACTGATGTTAAACTGTGCAAAAAATAAAAAGACTGGTTTGAATCGGTAAGAGAACCTGCCTGCTGATGCAGAGGGGCCGTCCATGAGGTGACCCTCGCTACTGACGTTCTTTTTCCCTTCCTACACCATTAAGTGAAAAGGAAAATTTAGGGACTTTGTTACATTGTCCCCCTTAGAGAGGAAAATCGTTCTTCAGCTAATTGGATTTCCATATTTAAACAATTAGCTAGAAAAGCTCCAAAGCAGCTCTCTGCCTACACACGGTCACAACGTAGCATGTTGTGCTTAGCATCGCGTTTCACTGTGGAAATATAGTCAGGACTTTCTGCACCATTAACAGAGAACAGAACTCAAAATCAAGAGCTGAGAACGAACACACACACACACACATAAAGGGAAAAATGGTTTTGGACCTGCAAGTGTGGTCATCACTGACGGAAGCGATTTGTTTTCCTTCTGTGGGCTCGAACACCAATTGGTTAACGTAGCTGGTGTGGCCGTCCATCACCTAAGCAACAACATTCAAAAACAACAAGTAAACAAAAACAGGAAACACATGGTTGATAAAGTATCTAGTGAGGCTTCTTTGTTGCAACCTGGCAGCGTGTTCTACATGTAGGGCTACATTTCCTGTATAACCAAGTACCAAATGTGAATGCTAAGTAGAGAGAGTGTCTGATGCCAACTGACGATGGCAATTCTGGCCAAAGTGGTCCAGATGTTGCTCTACCTTGACTTCATGCCTATCCTGAAGATCTGAAGTCAACAGGCGCAGTTTTCGGTCAGCTGCAGCGGTGCAAAATCTGGAGGAGAGAGGGCAACAGGTAAAGAAAGACAATATGGACTTAAACAAAGAAAGAACATCAAAACAGAGCAGTACTCCATTGACCCAAAAACAGAAGATGCCTCTATTTCTCTACATACACGTCTGGAGTAACACCTCTGTGCGTGTGTGGTAGAAACTTGGTCGGTGAATCAGTAGAAACGCTGCCAGGGAGATTCTAATTGCAAGTTAAGATAAACACGGAGAAAAACAAGATTCCTCACGGCATTTATGCACGACTCTGTTCAAAACCTGTGCAGAGCCGGGCAGAAGACTTTCCCTCTAATCAGCCTTCGTATATACCAGTGCCTGCAATTATTCACACAATTACACTAAGTCACTTGTGACAAGAAAAACACGCACATATCACCAGAATAAACAGACAGCGGTTCACACATTTTCAGTCGCAGGCACGATTTGGCAGGTTGTCACTACAAACACCCTTAACATGCTTCAGGGTATTACGGCTACACTAAATTAGATTATATTAGAAGAGGCCATCTAACCCTACAAATTAGTATTGTACTTTGGAGTAAAGCATGGAACATATTTGGTCCCTTTTCCCTTTTTGTTAAGTTAAATGTCAAAGCCATTTTTCTTGATGTCCAATAAATCTGTGTAATATGTGAACACCAGCGAATTTCAGCTTAGTCTGAAATACTGTACTATACGGTATAAAACGATTGAGGCCCATTCTAATATCTCATTATTTTACGTAAACATGTAACTTTTAAAATTGGAAATTAGGTGCATAAAAAAAATTCCAAACAATTTATTTGTTCATATTTGCGATGTAGCACAATTCAGAGTACATAAGTTCTATAGTGACATCTCCAATAGGAAACAACCTACTTACTATTGCATGGTAACTGAATGCCAAATATCTCCAAAACAAAAAAATGTAAATGACCTAGTTAGAACATAAATTTCTTGAATTCCTTTCCATTCATGAAGTTTGGTCAAATCAGTGGCATATCGCTTTCACTGTGGAGTTGACACCAACTTTTTAGTTGAATGGCTATGTATAATGGCAGGCATACCAACATCACCAAATACTTTGGAAAGACACTGAAACAAGGTGTTGAGTCACACTTTCTTTAAATGACAAAGTGAGGAAAACGTGAAGAGGAGGCCTGTAGAGCAGCTGCGTGCATGCAGACAACAGCAGCTGCTGACTGGACAGCACAGGCTGGCGTGGTAGAAGATGGCAGCGTCCCAGCACGCGCCCTCATCTCTCTTTCTCTTTCCCTCTCTCTCTTATCCCGTTTGAGGCAAGTCCGTGAGAACGCTGTACTTTTCCTGGAAAACATGGCTGCGAACAGAATGATGGGAGGGATGGAACCTGAGTGGGCAGTCATCAATAACATGTGTGTACGTCACAGGGCTGCCTCAAGGGGACTGTGGAGTAAACCGCAGCAGGCCAGGAATTATCGCTGCCTTTCCCTTTCAATTACAGCAAGCATAAACACCTCCAGAGGGCCAACAGACCTTCTCATCCAGCACTCCAATTAGGATGAGAGTCTTGCTTTCTAACAATCTACAGTGAGGTTACTCCCCTCCTGTCCAAGGCCACTGAAATAACTTGGCTAACATCCTGGCAGCTGCAGTGTGACACTAACAGGCTGCGTGATGAGTTTCACACATCACAGCTGTGCTGCTTTCTCCAAGTTACTGTTACTGAATAATTATCCTTTTATGTTAAAAGACACAGATGTAATCTTACTCTCACAGGAGTGAATTATGCCTGATCACGTCTTACAAAAAATCTTACCATAATCACCATAACGAAAAATCAAACCTAGACAACAACAATAACGGAATGAAACAGAATGTAGCAATCTGTAATAAGGAGCAAAAAATCCTGCAGGCTTCCACTCCACTGATGATCACAGAACTGCCATTCAGAGAGGTGGGGTGAAGCCATGAATTCAACAAATGGATGCTTTAAGCTGTATGTGAGTAAAGATTTCTCTCAGGCATCCGGATGGAAAGATTTCTGGGAGATTTAAAAGGATAGCCCAGCAATTTTACCAAACTTAATGATTTTCAAGAAATTTATGTTCCAAAAGCTTCTCTACACAAAATTATAAGTAAAGTTAGACACAAATATGTACAGTGTTTTCTGAAAAGGTTTTACACTGAAAGTCTGTATTTTTTAATGGATTGCTGTCCTTCAGTAACTTATGTGAGTCTTATGAAGGAATACAGCATGCAAACAAATTGGGTTTGACTCGGTGTTGTCATTATAGCATAACACAGTTGTAATTGGGAATCCAGAGGATACGTTAAGCTTTTATTCTGAGGTGTGTAACTTCTATCCTTGTACTATAGAAGAAACAGCAACATAGATTCAATTCAAAAGCCTAAGAACCTGAGAAGTAAACATCAAATATGTCCAAATAGCTTCAACTTACAATGTCAATGGACCCTGGTGTGGATGTAAATTTTCCAGAAATCATAAAGTTCTACGTAATAACGCCATAAGTGCAAGCACTTGACTGGAATAACAGTTGGAAAGACAAGTTTGTCATTGAGCTGTGGGACAAGGTAAGAGTATTTATTCCCAACTGGCAGACCTGCCCACCGCCTGGAAAATTCTGCCTATTGTGGCATGTAGACGTAAGTGAGCAATAGACTGGCGGGTAGTTTGGGAAAACATCAGTGCACCTGCATTTCTCCAAACCACGAGTCCAGTGATTGTACTTAAATGTCCAAGACACTATGCTGTATATGACCAAAAGAAGAAAACCATTAATGTCAATGTTAATGACCATTTACTTAATGCTGTTTGTAGTACTTATATTTTAAACTAGGAATTAAAGTAAATGTTCTTTTTGAGATGAATTAGGTCAAAAGTAACTTTTTAGCAGTTGCCTGGAAGCAGAGCATTCTCATAACACGAATGAAACATAGTACATATAGGTGACATTTTTATTTTGTCGGTTAGTATATTCAGTACGTTACCTGATAGTGGGTATTCTGTCTAGCCTGGACTCAGGGCTCCAGGCAAGCGCATCGACACGCAATTCGTGATGGAAAGCCCGAAGAACATTGTATTCTACTCCCTCCACGTCCACATCCTCCTCCTGTGGGAACAATTGTTTTGTCACCATTGCAAATTGTGATTCATCTTTTTTCACAAATGAAATTAAGGTCTTATGAATGGGAGACAAGGCAAAACGTAAACTGAAGCTGTATCTCTAACCTGGAAGAGGCAGGTGCCCACGACTACATACTGGTTACCACCATAGGCAAGGAGAGATGCGGAGGTACCGGAACTGAAAGGACTGAATTCCACCACATGCACATAGTCTTCACACGCCACAGTGTAGCTGGCACAGCGAGTACAGTCTTCCTGCATGGTGTGTGTGTGTGTGTGTGTGTGTAGAGAGAGAGAGTACCATTTCTTCTTTAACACAGTGTCTATATTTAGTT
>OMNV01000355.1:0-10942 GCA_900303265.1 Brotula barbata | reverse complement strand
CCCACGACTACATACTGGTTACCACCATAGGCAAGGAGAGATGCGGAGGTACCGGAACTGAAAGGACTGAATTCCACCACATGCACATAGTCTTCACACGCCACAGTGTAGCTGGCACAGCGAGTACAGTCTTCCTGCATGGTGTGTGTGTGTGTGTGTTTGAGTGTCCAGGTAAAGTCGGTTTCAGTGCTTCCACTGTATGACCTGCATGTGAAAAGGGAATATGGCAGGGACAGTTATCAGCACTGAGTTAAATGATCACAAATTCTCAGAATATAATCTAGAAAGAAAAAAGAAAGAAAGAAAGGTACTTTATCGATCCCCGTAGGGAAATTAATTCTCTGCACTTTAACACATCCTCAATGAGGAGCAGTGGGCAGCCAACACATGCACATGCAAACACACACAGCAGCACACAGGGACCAACTCCAGATCTTCTACTGTGCCTTGGTCAGGGACAACGGCCAGAGTGATTAACCTAACCTACATGTTTTTGTGGGTGGGGGAAACCAGGGCACCCGGAAGAAACCCACGCAGATACGGGCAGAACATGCAAACTCCACACAGAAGGGTGTGGAGGTCGACCACCGGATTCAAACCGACCTCCTTGCTGTGAGGCAACAGGGCTAACCAAACACTGACCCATTCAAAAAATATACACTTTCCATGTGCCAAGTCCTAAATCCTCATTGTGCACAGGTCAGTAGGCTCTCATTGTCTAAAAGATTTGATGGGGATTATCATTTAAAGTAAAACAATAATGCTTCTTTTGTGACTATTTTATGCATAATCCTGGATTTTTATCTAAAAAAAAGTCAAAATCTGAGTTATGAGTGATTTCTAATTCCTAAAAATTTAAAACATAAAACTGCACTGAAACCTGTGTCTTCAGACTTAATCGGTGTGTGAATAGCACACATGTAGAGAATGCAGACCAAATATTTAATCATTATTATGTTTTATTTTGTCAGAAAACAAAATTACCAGCATGTTTTAATCGGCAAAGTGCACACAAATGATGCTTGACAAATTTGTACCAATTACGCCTATTTGAAAAGAATGCAGTGTTCAACCTATTAAACACTGATAAATGGACAGGTAACTAAAGACTTTTTAAGAGTTCAGGGACATTGAAAGAATTCTGGAGAGATATAAATGGCATCTTTATTTAAGTAACCTGTTCATTATTGAATATACCAAATACAAATCTTATAAAACTACATATTCTAGAGAAAGTACAATTTTGATCTTTTATCAATTACAGTTATCTTCTTAAGATAAGGCATTTTAAATTTCCCTTTATTCTAGATGTGTATGATATAACTTTATACAGACTACCCCAGAATGCACCCTGCATGCTTGGTATCTTTGTGCACTTAACACAAAGCAAAACACAGAATAGTTCATTTTTTACTTAATGTCAAACATTTTATATGTAGAGGGGAAGCTGACACAGTGAAATTAAACGTCACATACTAACCTAAAAGGCATTTAAGTTACTCAAGAATAAACTGCCAGTCTAATAAATTGATATTCGTTCTGCTTTTCTCCTGGGTTATACAGATCTAAAATGAACGGAAGTTAGCCACATGTCATTCTGCCAGCTACGTGAACATTAATACCCTTGTGAATCACACGATAAGATGCTAATGTGTGTGCCGCTAGTAAGCTAGGCACGACCTACAAATAAACCATTCCATTGATCTTTTATAGCTTATAAAGATACAATGATGGGCGTAATACTTATCAATTACATACTAAAGCCAATTCCGTTTCAAAATACTTTAATTACAGACGTACTTTACCACGTTAGTTTGAGTAACTGCGTTGAATCAAACGGTGCGCGCTTTTCGGATGTTTTCCATCTTCTTCCGCGTACGACATGGACCATACCATTCTGTGCAAACACCAAGGGGGATTCAAGTAACATAACCGAAATAATTATGATTCCTTTAACGATTGAACACCATATTCAACCCAATCCTTGATATTATAAAGTATAAAAATACATAATGGAAATATTACATGGACATTTTAAGCTCAAAGAAGAAAAAGAATACCTTATTTAGCGGAAAGCGCCCCTTTGTGATGTTCTACAAGCTGATTGGCCAGAGCAGCAAACGTCACTGGTAATTTAAAATTTCAAAACAGCTGAGTGTCTTCGTCGGCGTTGTGTCTCTTTTTTGGACATTTCAACGACATATTAAGGTTTGCAAAAGTTTGTGTACGTTATTTTGGCCTGAATCTAGCCAATGACTATGAAAACGTGGTGAGCTTTTTTTTCTTAAATGTAACGGACTTTGACAGAAACTGACTTAACCGTGTCTCTGTTTTGAAATCACCTAACGACCTCATTTAATCCCTTAGGTCAGCGAGATTTCTTTGGATTCTATTTACTTCACTCCATTGCTCAATGTCATTTCAGAGTTTCTGTTGTGATTTCAATCACAAGCTAAGACCTGTATTTTTTACTCTGTTAACATTCTTGTACAGAGAACATGGGGATTGTTGAAGATGGTCTAAAGACAGTGGTGAAAGTCTTCAGGAGAGAATGCCACAGGGTTTTGCAGTCCGAGAGAACCACCATTCACGGTGCTGATAGTATGCTGATGATCCTGCAGCTGGCATTGGCAGAAGTTCATAAACAGGTAACAACTGAAGCCTGTCCTGTAGTAAAAGTACCCCTGCTGTTAGTTATCTAAGTATGAAGCTTTATGAGGGCATTCCACATCATGTCACAGAATTCACAAGTGATGACATTACCACAGATTTCCGGCTGAGACCGCTCATGGCCCATTTTTGGATCGTTGAAGAAGTCCTTTCTGCTTTTAAACAGTGATTGGTTCCAGGCTGTCAGTAATTATGGCTGCTGCCTTCACTGTTTTCTCTCCTCCTGTGACAGCAAAGCGGAGAGTTCAAAGTGGCTCTGAGTGATGTCCTGATGGCCTGGAAACACTTACTGTTAAACAAACTTCACCTGCCACCCCACAACTCTGCACGCTTGGAGAACTATGATCTCATCCTGGAAGCGTATAAGTCCTTCCTGAAGCGATCCAACACCGTAGACCTGCTTGATATCCTCTCTATGTACAAACAGCTGAGGGTGGACTCGGATCCAGAGGAGTCTGTGAGCCCGGTGAGCAGGAGCTGGTTGAAATCAGACTGATGACGTTGATTGTGGATGATTAGATAGGCTACTGTGTTAGAGATGACGCCAATCGAGTTATCTCTCAATCTATTTTTTATTCTTTTGCCAAGATCCAGCTGTTTGACTTTCTAGCAGGCAACATGGAAGTCTCTGAGCCGCTGGATCCCTCGGTCCCGTCAACACCGTCTAGTCAATGCAGGCCCTGCAGCTCACAGGTAGGCCTAGTCGGTTTCCTGTGTTAAATACGACCACGAGGAGCCCCTTCTCTCTACTTATTCCCCTCTTAAACTCACATAAAGTTTTTCTTAAAAATATGAAATGCTATATTGGCTCGTGTCACTGGGAAAAGAGAACTTTGCCTGTTGCTTTTCATTTCTCCCACTGGCAAGAATCCATTCATCTTTTTCCCCTCGGTAACCAGTGTAGTTAATTTCTATCTGGAATCTACCCTGCTTCTATTGACAGGACCTCTATATCACATCACGTAGATTTAACAGTGCAATGTGAATCCAATTACCAGGCAGCTGCTCAAAATGCACCACAGTGTGGGTCTGCACAAGACCTTCTGGATCAGCCACTTTCCTCAAGTCGTTCTGTCATGTGCAGATTTATGACTTTTTTGTAGTGCCTTACTGCTGCTCTACCAACAGATCGAGTGATGTAATTTCAGGAGAAGTTCAGGAGAAGTCGAGGCTGTCAGCTGCTGTTTGCGGTGATCTAACTCAGGCAATAAAACTACTGTCCCTGCTGTGTTTTGATAAACACAGCCTGCAGCGGCCCAAAAACTCAAAATGTTTAATAATTCATTTTTTAGCTGTTCTCTGACCCATAATGTGAACCATGTGCAATTTAATGAAAGGCACCATGTTTCTTGTCGGTAGGTGAAAATGGCAGTGAGGAGGGTTTTCTGCGCCTACCTGGATTTGCTGGTGAACTCAAAGAACGACTTTGCCGTAGCGCTTACCTTGGACGTCCCTAGTCGTGCCCTCGGTCAAGCAGCATGTGCAGACATAAGGCACGACGCACGCCGCAAAAATACTTCTTTCTTCTTGGTAAGACGGAAAAAACACACGCATACTCCAGTTATGATATGTTCACTCTTAACTTAATTCAAATAAGCGAAACTCTGGCTTTAGACTTGGACTGACCCCCTTTTTGGCGCTCCTTCCCATTGCAGGCTATGACATCTTTCGTGCGGGCCATCCAGCTCGGAGGAAAGGGCTACGCTCCAGCCCAGTCTGACCCACTGAGGAAACATCTCAAAGGCCTGTCTGACTATGTCCAGTTTTTAGACAACCTGGAAGAAATACTGGGAGAGATTCCTGACCCAAGGTACACAATACTATTCAACGTAGGCGTCGGCTTTCATAACTGAATTGTAGATGCCTCATTAATTGCATGCATTGTGAAAGTCTGTCAGAGTGGATTTCATTTATCTCTTTTTTTTTTTGGTCATGTACATGCACTGTCTTGACAATGTGAGCAAATATAATATGTGCTTTGCCCTCACCACAACCCAAGAAAGTCAAATGATGAATTTCAATCTGTAAATACAGTTTTCGATCCTCTGAATTGAGAATTTGATATTTAAATAAGGTCATCAGCCACCTATTTAATCATGCGTCGTGAGTCATTTGGATTTGACGATTCTAAACAAGAAATGTAGTGTTTATTTTAATGTGAATATTATTAGAGAAATGCTTAAACTTTGAGATGATGCTTACATAAACACGTTCTGTTTACAGAGGGAACAGATTCCAAGAATGGCTGTGCAGACTTTGGTATCTGGCTCCAACTCGTAGTCAGATACAACTTGTTTTATGACTGAGTGGAATTCTTTTGAATTCAGCCGCATTTAAATCCTTGTAATCCTGATTCAAGTGAAATCATGTTTCCTTTTGTGGTTTGGCCAGTTTAATCCGAGTGTTTACCTCACAAAAAAAAATACAATTTCACGTGAGCAGGGGCACCGTTTGGGTCCCTGGCAGACACCTGCCATCTGAAACCCCACCTGCGATCCCAAAAGCCCACCTGCCCCTTCACTGACAGGAGATTATTTCCTTGAAAGGCCCCTGATGATAGGAGTTGGATTGCTAAAGCATGTCCATCTCAGCTACATCAAAGCTTATCTTTTTAAATGTTACATGATACCTTGCATCTTTCCCGGTACAATTACGCCAATGATTCGTCATCAAACCTCTGCAGGTCGTTCCCCAGACCATTACAGGTTATTTTGAAGATTTTGGCACCACAACAAAAGTGGTTATCAGAAATGATTAAGATATTAAATCATGTCAGGCCCGAGCCATTACGGAGGGCACCGTTTGTATCGGTGCCGGTAGCAGCTATAGCTTCACTAAGTGGAGCCGTCGCAACATACTGTAATGATTGTGCAGCGGCGGCTGTGATTCTTATTGCTCCTCTGAGGGTTCTCGGTTCATGCCGGCTGATCCGAGCGCTCCACTTGTGATGAGACGCTGCGTGAACTCGGCCAACATGTGTCTTTCAGCAGTCTGTGCCTCTGCGCCCTCAGTGGAGTACTGTATTTCCTCATACAAACACCTTCTCTGCAGAGTTCAGGGCCCCGTGCTCGGCCAACATCTGTTTTCCCAAATGATTCGGTTACCGAGCCCCGCTTGTGCACAGCAGAGCTAGATCAGGGTCGGACCGCCGCCTCCCCACCTTACCGTGTTTACGTTTTCTGATCTCTTTAACACGAAGTGCTTCGGTGCACCGCACTATTAGCAATTTACAGATGTGATATTTTACTGTGATTTTTGGACTTTTGGTGCGGACAAAATGCGAGCGTGGATGGAAATCCTGGAGTTTCTCTGCTGACGATACACCGAACGCAGCGACACTGCCCAGGGTGACTTAACAGGGATTTGGAGCACATTTTCACTTCACAACTGTTAACATTGGCAGTGCTGCGTTAAAGTGTAATAAAGCTCAATGGAAGCTTGCAGCGAAACAATTACTCTGAGCCCCTAAAATAAGCATCTAATGAATTGAATGTGACGCTGCAGTATATCTTTGGAGGGCCGTCACGCTAAGCCCCTTGGTTTTCTGGTTTCCAGTCCATAACTCTCCTGGAGTTATTCGTGTTGGCAAATTTTGGATGAACTCAAACTAACAGTAATTCCATCCAGACAAAACCTATGCATTCCTCAGAGGAAACAAGGAAGCCGTGCAGCTCTGCCGATGCTAACGCGACTCCCACCCTCTCGTGTCTCAGCGTGTGCGGAGCCAAGCTGGTGAGCGCCATAAGGGCCGCGCTGGTGAAGGGACGCGGCAGTGGCGATGTGGTGTACATGGCAGCAGAAGAGACGGCGAAGGACCTGAGAGAGAGAATCTGCCAGTTGCACCAGGCCCAGAAACAGGCAGCCAATGGAAACGGGACGGGGATAAGCCCTGCCAGGGTACCGTATAACCTCTGCTTTCCAAACAGAACAACACTTTTATACAGGATCGCTGTGCTGAAGTCTGTATGTTTCTGTGAGTTATGTGAGTTCTTTGTGCAATGACTGTGGTTCTCTCCAGCCAAAGGCTTACGCAATCAATCACGCCACTGCATACGGAGGTCGGGAGACTGTGAAGGTGCTGATGGCTCTGCTGGATGAAGAAGCCCTGGCACCTCCTTGTCAGAACAAGGCAGACCTGTTGTCTGAGGACCAGCCTGTCCTCGGCGGAGACGAGGGGACCTGCATCCTCGCGCTGTTCAGGTTGGCACGGTCGAAGCCAAAAACAAGAAAGCGCTCAGAGTGCAAACCCCCACCGAGGCCCGAGCGTTTCTCTCAAACCTCCCACCGACACCCAGAGCCTGCATTTCCGTGTACATTTGACTTTTATAACCCGATGACTCCTTCATTAATGGCTCCGCGATGGAACCGTACTGGACGGAGCTCCGTAAATATTAAGGATAAATCACAACTCTTTGTGTTTTACTGAACCATACCTCTCCCATAAATATCACAAAATTCCGTCAATGACCTTTTCAGTTATTTTGTTAACGCGCTCGCCAGCAAAAAGACACGCCCCACAAACGCAGACGGTCGAACTGATCCAAAAACATAACCCCTGCGGCGTGCCACGTTATGTTGGCGGGCGAAAACCGATTTGCCTTTTCGAAAATGTTTTGTACTGTAGATGAGTAATGAGGCATTACCGATGAGTTTTTGGTTGCCAGAGTCTTTTGTCGTTTTGGCTCTTTAATTTATATGGACAATTTGACCACTTACCTTCTGGAAAAAGACTGCATCCAAATCCAACAACTGTGGATTTAATGGCTAATTTTAGTGGGAAAATCCTCTGTTAATCGCTTACTAACACTCGTAACTGCAGACTAGATTCTCTTGCGATAAAAGCGAGGGTATGCTCGAGTCCAAGGGGTGTCTCACAATCTGGCAACCCAAAAAGCTGGTTTTATAATGCTTATTACAAATCTGTAAGGCATAAAAAAACATTTATGGAAAGAAGATGAATCAAGAAAAGGGGAAAAAACAAAGCATTAAAAACACACCCTTAGCAAATTATATATTAAAAATAGTGGCACTCTCCCTTTAGCGAGCGCCGCGTGCCGTCGGGGTGCAAACAGAAGCAGGACGTCCAGAGAGCCCAGATATCGGAGTCGTATGCAAATATGGAAAGGAAGTAATAATAAAGGAGCACCAGTGGATCTGTCTATGAATTGTTAACAAGGCCAGCGCAAATTAAATTAAATGTGACATTTTTATGCCAACGAGGATTAAGTCAGTGTGGAAAAGCATCTGAAACGGCGTTAAGACCAACAGGGGACACTAAAACTCTCCACTGAAAACCTTATTGAGGAAAATCCTCCCACGCCGCACTGGAACGATTTCTCCGCTCAGACATCTGAAATAAAAATAAGACGTAAAAAAAAACAAAAACCGCACACACACACTCGCACGAGCGCGCACACGCACACGGTCAACAGCTGTGTTCGGGGAGGAACATGGAACCTTCATCATGTCTGAGTCTGAGGTCGGTTGCGACGGCCTGGGTGACGTCCGACCCCCGGTAAAATCCCGAGTAAGGCGGTGCTGAAAGGAGGAACAATGTTTTGAAGCATAACCGCCACGCTTTTATAATTTATAAACCCCTCGTCTCCCCCCGTTTTTGCGGTTCCTTCTTTCAGATCCCCCGAGGCGTCGACCGGACGCTCTCCAGAGCCCCTGAGGAACCGCGTCCAGAGCCGGCGAAACCTGCTCCAACCCAAGGTAACGCGGGCCCCGAACCATCGGCTCCTTCAAATCGAATCAGATGTGCAAACAGTGAGAATAATGTCTTTACATCCTGTAAGTCCTCCCTGGTATTATATTATTTATTTGCTTAGCTGATGCTCACATCTTAACTGACTTCCACCGTTCCCGTTTGCACAGCTGCGTTTCAGCTCTACGTTGCTAGTTTGAGAGCGCCGTGCAAATCCACCGTCTATAACGACTCATCTGCTGGGGATTCAAACCGTCAACCGGTCCTCGCTGTGTTACGGCGTCCTGCTCGGGCCCCGGGTTTGCCCGCGGGCGCGCGGCGTAACGAATACCGGGTCGATATCTGTCTCCGGCTTCCCGGCCGCGACCCGAGCCGCTCCGTCTCCTCGCTCCGCGACGCCTCTCTGGGTCAGGGTGACGGAGGACGGCCGGGGTCGGGCGGCGTGCGCTGGGTTTTGGGTTTTGGGTTTTACTACGCCGCCCCGTTTGCAATTTCGTCCACGCAGGCAGCGTGTACGCACGATCGCTGAGTCACCCGAAAAACACACACACACACACACCGACAACTTCAGGTTCGAGCGGGGCTGATCTTTAACACGAAGCAGACCGTGTGAACTCCTCTGGAAACACGTATGCGAAACACATTTTGCGAAATGGCTCCTTTATTAGATTGCGCTAGCAGATGTCATTTTAGCTCCCCACAATCTGGCCGCCTTCCTGTTTGAGTGCGCTGTAATGGTCCCTGGGCAGCTCACCGCTTCCTGAACTCGGCGGGCGGAAGCTCTCTGCATCAATTTCACTTTGAAGATGCCATATCAGTCGCGTAACTCGACTAGCAAGTGGAAACTTGAAAGGTTATCGTTTCCTGTTGTCTGCTGAATGACTTTATACCAGACTTCTCCAGCGGTTTCATCATGCGCTGACGTCAACTGGCGCGCACACACACGCCGACAGATTTAGTTTCTGCGTTTGGGATCTTTGCGTTTGGGACGGTTCCAGTGTTTTTCCCACAATGCCACAGATTATCTGGCGTGGCAACACGATTTCAATGCCAATCTAGCGGTGTTTTTCTTTTGTCTCCCTCGCATATGCGGACAAAACGCCGCCACCGACCGTGGCCTCCGAGTCCACCGCGGGTTTGACCTCAACGTTTCAGCATGATGTGATTCAGTTTGGGATTTATGGCAGGGATTTTTGTGTTTCGCTGCATTACTGTCAGTCATGGTAACGGTGCACCTGCTCTCCCTCTCTCGTCCTCTCGCTTCGCCGTCGGACTCGGTGGGAGCGTGACCGAAACGCAAAGGTGGGGACATTGCTCGCACCTTCATTTTGGTACCATTATCTGGTACCCGTTGCTCGGGTTTCTCCTGCGAGGGGTCAGACGTTGCCCGTGGGTTATTTCAGGACGGCCTCCTCTGTCTCCTCACAGAGAAACGAGGGGCCGGCTGAACGTACAGGGGGGCCACATTGGGCTCCAACTGGACTTGACGTCCTCTGTTGGCGCTGGTTTGACGGCCATCATTCGTCACTTTGTGCTTTGCTGACCCGCACAGCTTTGCCCATCACATTGTTCCCCTCAAGTCCCAAGATGTTCCCAGTTTATGTGGGTATAATGGACCCAGCAGGCATGCAGGAAGCCCGAACACCTTTAAATATCCGGGCTCCTTTCCCAAGTTATTGACAGGGTGGGGGTCTTCTCACGGAGTGTCTACCGTGCTACGTTTTGGACCTTGGTTTGGTCTGTCAGAGGTTCTGGCACTTTGCCGGTCAGCAGGCGTGGCAGCAAACATACATGAAAATGTATCTGTCCAAAGAAAATCCTTTGTAAAATGAAGCAATTTTGTCTTCTGAATGGTTCATCTAAAAAAAAAACCAAACACTTATTGTTTTTATTTTCTTAACCATGTTTCTATCGTTGTCCATTTATTCAGTGATTTGGTTCCAGTTTAGTTGTCTGGAACGCAACATTAGCTGATAGCTAGCTGGCTACTAGCCTTGACCTCTGATGTCACATTAAACATTTTGAATGCAAATTAAATGTCCATCGTCCATCAGATTAACATTATTTTTATCCAGCAAAATCAGCCAAATCACTCCTCCTCCATTCTAGACGTCCTCTCTGACACTGACACACACACACACACACACACAAACATTGTTTGACTTGGCTAGCCTCCATTTAGCGACGCTTCAGGACAATTCTCTTTTTAAACCAACATTATTAACAAAGAGTAAACTGTAAAAAGATTTATACAAATGTACAGCATAATACTAATGTTAAATACTGAACTAAGTCTGACCACCCCCTCCCCCACAATCCTGTTTTCTTCAGGTCAGAGGCGTCGTTGTGCAATCCCAGTTCTCTTGCACGTACAAAGATGACGAAGAACCACCTCTTGCCCGCGTGCTGGACTTCCCTAGCTCAAGCCAGGTCCCTACCTGCGTGCACCCGGCCCCCAAACGCGAGGCCGCCCCAGGGGCGGAGGAGGACCTGCAGGCAGAATGTGCCCCTGCTACAGAGAATCAGATCCCAGGTACGTCTTCTCTACAGGTACTACATTTGTGC
>OMNV01000350.1:72579-96118 GCA_900303265.1 Brotula barbata | reverse complement strand
TTCGCATCCAAACAAACACACACACACACACACACACACACACAGATACAATGTCCCCTCCCAGCGGACCAAGCCAGTTACTGCCGTAGCATAGAAAACCACTTGCACACAGGAAAACGTACACACCACATAATCACATGCTTAACACCTGACCAAGATAAAATATTGTCAGTTAGTGACCTGTGTTGTCTGATAACAAAGGTGTCTCTCACACACGCACGCACGCACACACACACAGGCACAAACACGCACGGACAGAGTCTTCGATGTGTTTCCTCCCGAGTCTGTAGTAGTCAGCCGTTGAGACCAAAATGCACTTCATGCATCACTGTTTTTCCACAGTCAACCACCGACGGAACATTTCATCACATCTAACTTTCACTGTTTCCATTTGTGGCAAACAACATCAGTTCACAGCAATGTATTCTACATTACCTAAAAGTATTTGAAGTCTTTCAGGTGGTGTAATAAGTTGCTGCGGAACTAATTTGCGATTAGGGCAAAGGAAAGTCTGCTGTCTGCTTAACTCTGCAGACTGCTGGGACCCAATCAGTAACATAGTTTTTCTAAGGGGAACATTGGAGGTAACATGGAGGCTTACCTCCAACAGGAAAGGAAGGACAGGTACAAATGTATTGGTGCTGCTCGACAGCAGGGTGAGAGCTCTGCAACAGTGCATCCTCAAAGGGTAATACCTTGACGTTGGGACCAACCTGATCAAAGGAAAGAGTGGTCAGTGTCGCCACCTACTGTTGGAAAAATAACATTGCATATTCACCAATAGTGAATAGTCACTCAAAGTTATACTTGGGTAATAGTACAGATTTATCATTCAAAAATAACTTGGCTCAAAATATAAATGGACTCATCAGAAAAGAAAATTGAGTTAAAGTCATCTTGCAGATGATGTTAATTTTATTTATGACAAAAATTCTTCTTTTTAAACAACTGCACTTTAGTATTAAAACTAAAAGAATTTATCCAGAGTGGTATTTGTACCTTCTGATAGTCTTCAGATTTACAAAATTTTGACCTCAACCAATACTCTAATACTCCATACTCAAAAAATAAATAGTGACCATATCTTCCACGAGGGAAAGCATTTCGCAATAACGCCAATGTAGTTTTTCAAACTTTTTTTAAAGATGCACTTGAAATTTAGATGATGCATGTCAAGAGTCCTCTATGTAGCGTTCTGTTTGAACCTCACATTTATATATGCAAGTCAATCTATCACAAACATGAAGAACTAATCTAAACAAACTATTACAATTGATGGGATTTTTACCAAAATCACTTCCAATCAAAAGCTAACTTTTTTTCAGTCTTGTGTCCATCTCTAAGTCTGCATATTGAAAGTATCTCCTGTTTAAGAATTAATTTTGTAACAAGTAAAAGACCTGTTTAGACTGAAGTAGTGAGGTATAGATTTTCATTCACATATGTTGAAATGTTAAAGTACAAAATTTCTAGAAAACATTTGTGTTCTGCACTTAAGTATTTTTACTTGGTTACTTAGCACCACTCACTTTAATGATTAAACTGGTTTAATCCTGTCTATCTAGCTATCTAATCATAGCATGTCTATAATTAATCTACACTATACTACGTATGAATGTATAATGAATTGCATGCATGTACACTCACTTAATGGTGCCTATTATGATCTGGCAGAGAGGATAGATGAGAGGCTGGAGCACATCACTAGGATACAAGGTGCTGAGGACTCGACACCACAGGTACAGACAGTGAATATACTGCCAGTTATAGACAGACTGGTATGTTTCCTAAAAACACACACACAAACAAGAAGACACAGTGGCACATTATAATCTGAAAACATTCAATCGCTCTACCCAAACAGAACTGGTGCTGCAGCCAAAATGAGAATTGTTCAGAGTGTTTCCAATGCAAAAATCACTGGTGATCTTTGACTTTGTGGTCACCAAAAATGTTCTGGTCTGGGTGAGAATGGAATTTTTCCAAGAAGACCAAGGAGTCTGGTGATGCCATTTTACATGAAGTACCATTGTAAAACAGCCAGCAGTAACAACAAGCAGCATTTTCCAAGTATGGAGAAAAAAAAAGAAAAAGAAAAAAGAAAGGTTAGCAATTGGATTTCAGATGGACTGCACTTGCATGTCAAGAACAGACTGAATAATGAACAAAGTTCAAAATTGGCACATAAAATACAAAGATAAAAGCCACGTTCAATTATGGGTTGCCTTGGCAACGACATCAAACAGTTGGCTCAATTCTGACATGGAAACAATGATAAGGTTCCTAAAGGTGGCGAGGACGCCAGCGGCACTTAAGTTCATGGGTCACCAATAGGTGACCCAATATATTTTCTCTATTTTATTTTTAAATGCAGCCTTATTTTAGCTGAAATCAGAAGTGAACATTTATTGAATTGTATTTGTTTGATTTGACAGCCTATTACAATTCACAAATACTGATACAACTACTAGGCTACTTCAATACTTATGACACTGAATAATAACGCAGGTTAGACATTATGATTGTCCAGACCTTTGCTTGAGGATGTTTTCTCTGACTGGACTTCTTTGAATTTTAGTTGAATACCCCTGCTGTAGTGGAAAAGTGGTGTCAGCAAAAAACTAGCAAATAATGATCAGTCATTAAGCACAAAGCTTTAATAGTCCTACACTGTCTGTATATTTTGAAAAAAAACAAAAAAAACAAAACAAAAAGCTGAGTGTCAGGAGAGCATCTGGTGTTTGAACAGCCACAGATGCACACGAACTTTGGAGCAAAAAATGTAAAAATGATCTCCACCCTTTGTTGTCAGAACATTCCAAATCCTTCATCAAGGGTGTCAATTCTACCTTTAAGGAGATACTGGTTGATATCTGGTGGTGGTGATTCTTTTTTAACATAATCTAGCCCTCACAATAAAGGCTATTTAACTGCACAACATCCAGAAGTGATTGAACATTTTCTCTAACAGTAGAAGTGAGGTAATTCTATATTTTTGCTTGAAAGCACCATTCAATTTTTGTGTTGTCAAGTAATGACATAATTGGTTGATTAATCATTCATAGTGACAGGACCTCATGATAATTTTTAATTGTGGCATTGAAATTATTGATTCATGTTTATTAATTAAATACTTTGTCTGTTTCAAAATAAAGAAAAGAAAAGAAAAGAAAGAAGGGTACTTTATTGATCCCTGTAGGGGAATTACATCTCTGTATTTTCACCTATCCTCAATGAGCAGCAGTGGGCAGTCAACACATGCAAAGACACACACACAATAGCGCAGGGGGACCAACTCCAGATCTTCCACCTTGCCTTGGTCAGGGGCAATGGTAGGAGTGATTAGCGTAGCACAAAGATTAGCTAAGCAGGTAACATCTAACAGTAATAATAGACAGCAAACCTTTTTCTTCATGGTCATGGCGTTCCTGAGATGAATCGCCAGCTGTCGTATGTACACAAAGGCATGCTGGTAAGTGGCCAGTGTGTCCAGGGCGTACATCTCTGTCAGAGTTCGCTGCATAAAGTTGATCATGGGCAGTACATTGGGAGATGTGAATTTGCAGTTCTGTACGTAGGAGATGTACATTTGCTGCAGAGAGAAACAAAAATTGTCAGCAGCGGCAATCAAAACAGTGATTAGTAACCCAAATTGAGTACTGTTAATGAAAATAAGGAGTAAAACAATGGTATTTTCATTAAATTGGACACAAAAATGGAACTTTGGCTATTTCATTATGCTATAAGTGAGTTTTCCCGAATGTTTAACTCCTAGTCCAGGGAACATCTCTCCAAAGATTCCTGAACCACTGGGTGAAGATAGCAAAATCAATCATTGCTGGCCAGTAGACACAAGCTTCTCCCAGTCAAATTCCGCCAAAACAACAATATTCAAATACTAAAGGGAAAGCGGTTTCAAGTCTTTTGATGATGGAAAACTATTTTTAAAAAATGGACTGACAATGCGCTCCAACACCACCAGCCTATTTATGTAGATGAGAAGCACCAGAGAGACATCTGAGTCATCCAAAGATCTAAAGTTGTTCCAAAACTCCCACCATGTTTCAACTTGGATCTTACAAAAACAATCCACTTTTTTCTTCTGCTCAACTCACCTTGAGAACAGGGATAAGATATGTTTCCTGCTTGTGTCTACAGATTTTGATGAGGGCGAGAAAAGCTAGAACTCGACTCGTCTCCTCACCTGTGCTCCACTGCTTCATCAATTGCTAGACACAAAAACAATATGTTGTTTTAACAAAAAACAAACAAACAAACATGTCACATGGATCCATATTTCGTGTCATTCTGTTCCAAGGTAATTCTCACCTTTACAAGATGCCGACACTGTTTGGGCAGACATAGGTAATAAGGTACCATCTGATTGGCATGCCGCAGGACAGCACTGATAACAGTGGCCTCTGTTAGAGACGATAACAGCTATAGGTAGAGAGGCACAGCATAGAGTAAAAACTTAAATTCACAGTCGAGACACAGGCATTCAGGCAACAATAACACCAGCAGTAAAAACAAACCTGCACTAAACCACTGAGATACATCTTGATGTCTATCTGATTCTTCTGCCACTTAGGACTCGATGATGGGAGCACTAATCTGAGGAGGAAAAAAAAAACAACAATAAAAGGGGGAAAGAAAGTGGGGCGTGAACCATCATTGTGGTGAGACAACCAGCATGAGACCAGTATGAGTGACATTTTCTTCTCACTTTTTAGCCTCTTTATCTGGTTTCAGGCTGAGCATCTTCTGCAGAGCCCCATACATGTCTCTGATACAGAAGAGGACCAAAGCGTTGAACACTGCATTTAGGTGGGGAGAAAACAATTAGTGTTGCATGGTTAATTATGTTGGCACATAAAACGCAGTCAATAAGAAACCAAATAAATCTGAAAACCCTGGTTTAGTGCGAAAATGTTTTCAATCCCCATAAGCGTTTCACAGCGTTTCAGAAAAGTTGACCATCCACAACACAAAAATTTACATTACATGCATTTAATTGCGTTAATAGGCAGGTGCAGAAATCCAGAGGCACTAAGGGAATAGGTTTACATCATTTACACATCAGTTTTCCTCCAATTTGTAAACAAATGCAAACACAGATGTCAGAAGAAGAGAGCTAAGGCAGATTTTTTTGGTTTGGACAGACAAGCTGGAATACTGCATTTACAAAACAATTCTACTCCAATAATGCAATGAAAAGAGAGAGAGACAAACAGTTGTACCACTGTATCCTCCTTGTTCTTTGATTTCCTCATCGACACCACAATGTGAAAACTGAGTTTGTGAATGGAGGGACGAACCAGAACAAAAAGGATTCGTTTTTACATTTGTCTATCTTAGTGTCAACATAGTCAAGATAGATGACCTCTGTGTCCTACCTGAACTGTCCGCCACTTTGTACAGACACTGTGCTCCTCCTTCTCCCTTGGTGGTGGCCACAGCAGCCTTGAAGGCCTGTGTAACCTCTCTGAAGATGCGAGCCGTGGGCGCCTGCTTCATTGCAGCTCTCCAATCTTGAATCATTTTTTCTGTGACTTTAATGGTCTCCACCCCCTTCTTTGATTTATTTGAAGATTTTTTATTATCATCATCGTCATCGTCATCATCTGCATCCTACAAAAAATAAATTAATTAATTTAAAAAAAACCCAATGATCTCTGCATCCACAGAAAAATTCATCCTTCCCTTTCACATGAACAGACAGCTGGCCTACCTCCAGTTCAGTTGGTAATTTATGGTACTTTTGCTCATCTTCATTGTCAGAGCTATCTGTGTCATCAAAGTTCAGGAGTGTCTGATCATTATCTTGCAGAAACTTGTAGAACTCTGGGTCTTTGCTCTGTAACCTGGACAACTGCTCCTTATGCTGAGAAGCCTTGCCTTTCTTGTTATCATTTCTGAAAGAAGAAGATTAAGAATTTTCTCTATTGTCTACTTGTAAATCCTTAACATCAATATCACATTTACATTAAGTGAACAACCTAGTAGGGGACTCACTTAATTAGGATGGTGTTCTTTTCAGTTTTCTTCTTCTTGTTCATTAGCCCGTTCTGTTCCGGAGTATCACCTTCAGAATCCTCCTCACATGCTGAGTCAAAACCTGACAGTAGGAACTCATCCACACTGAGGTCTTCCAACTTCCTACAAGAGAGACAACAAATTTCCTTCATAATGTTTGTATGCCTTTTTCACATCTTGGAAGGAATAACTTAATAATAACATAAATGAATAACATGGCATTTGCAGACATTCCTAAGTATTTTATTTCTGGTTATGCATTTTCCAGTTTCACTCAGTTTTATTTGTTATAATCTGACTTCTGGATGTGGAACTTTAAGTCTAAGTTGGTCAAAACACTTTGCTTTAATTTATCTTGAAGGAAAGACTCGTCAATTCTGTGCAGTTATTGCAAATATTTTTAAAACTTCCATTTTGTAGGGACCAGTTATGATTTGTTTAAGAGACCTGTGAAATGTACTCATAAAACACCCTTAACATACATTTATTTCCCGCCACAGGAGATACCATAAGACAGAAAAATTAATTTTAGCTCCTGCCTTCGAATGAGGAGGCTTATGATACTTATGACTAACACTGAGCCTTCACCACCAGCCCATAATGATCCACTCATTGAAATCATATTTACAGAGAATGACAAATGTCTGACTATGTGCAAGCTGTGCATTGTTCTCAGGACTCTTCAATATTT
This sequence comes from Brotula barbata, assembly GCA_900303265.1. Lineage (NCBI taxonomy): Eukaryota > Metazoa > Chordata > Actinopteri > Ophidiiformes > Ophidiidae > Brotula > Brotula barbata. Next base: position 89,391 of record OMNV01000350.1, on the reverse strand, counting down.
ACCATCAGTTTCCATCTCACAGGCCTGTTTTAAGCAGTTTGCACTGTCTGTGTTTACTCATGCTCTCCGGCAACAACAATATATTAAAAAAAAGTGTAATATGCAGTTGTAGTAACAGTAAACGGATGCTGCACATGTGAACGTTTTATCCCAAGTACCTGAGTTAATGTGTATGATGTAAAGGTATTTTCTGGATGGGTAAAAACCAAATAATGCAGTACACATCTTAAACTTTCAGATAACTGGCAATGGGTCCATCTTTATTTTAAACTCTAGTAAACAGCCCAAAGTTTTCAAAGATTACAGCCAGAATATCTGGGGACATTTTGGGTAACTGTACAAAATGACACCCAACACATGTATTATGAGAGGACATGAAAAATGACAAGTAAGTAGTATAGTCAGTATAACTTTATTTTGTATTTTTTTCTCAGATCTTCTCAAAAGGATTTTATTATGATTTAGGGTACACAGAACCATTTAAGTGAATAGAGTGCCGTACGAGTACGGACCTTTCAAATTTATCCACTGTCTCTAAAAGACATTTAAGTATTAGTGACACGCTAAGTCTTAATCTATAGTTAGTTAAAATGTTACCCGCGTTTGAGGGGTTAAATTAAGGCAGCTATTACAACATGTGGAGCACAACCAAGGGACGCATGGTATTAAGTGTTTGCTTGGATTTACATGTTATATAGATACTTGACGAGTATGTCACTTAATGACTCCCGAATAGTGATCTTAGAAACACGTTTGGAGTGAATACCTTTCACCCAAATTTACAGTCAAATGCCTTTTACAGCACATAACTGCTAGCATAGCAGCTAACGTTGGTGATAATGGCTAAAACCAAACACCTGACAAACCCAAGAATCGCCTCACCGGCATGACAACATTAAACTTTACTACACATCGTTTTATTCGTTAACATGTGGTTATAAACAGAAAGATAAAGAAAAGTTCCACATACCTTTTCTGCTTCCCTGCCATGCTTGATCCACGACGTGACACGAAAATCCAACTCCCACAATTCCTCGGTGCAAGAAGGTGGAGTTGGTTTTACGTTTCACGGCCACACAACGTCAAAATAATGATGTTATCAAAAAGGTAGTAGAATATTTCCATGCATCATGCATGCAGACTTTTGAAGCACCCGTTTCCTTTTCTTGTATTGTTAATTACATTTTATTTTCTCACTCTTCGTTAAGTTTCTCACTCTTCGCTAAGTGTTTGAAAAGGGGGTAAAGAAAGACTGTTTGGTAGGGAAAATGTAAACGTAACGTTGTGTAACAAAAAAGTGTAATCCTACATGTAACACTGTACTGTGTATGTTTTTTTCAATAGAATGCTGTTTAATAATGACGACTGAAACAAAATTACTGCTAGTCATGACCGTCACGAAAAAACTCACGTTAAATAAAACGCTGCCGGCGAGCACGATAAACAAAAATGTCCACTGTCAGAGTTTTCTGATTGGAGAGAACAAGCAGTGTTTTGATGCTACACGTGATGTAGAAATGAGATAATTAGATCCGTTCAACGGGTCACAAGCAACCAAAAGCCATCCGTAAAGCTGTGAAATAGTTATTAAGAAGAAGACATCTCTGCAGTCAATAAAACTGCTGGTGAGTCTTACGTTATTCTGTCTAATAGCCCAGCTATGGTCAATTACACTGATTTATTTTAACTTAAGGATAAAATATGCAAATAAAAAAATGGGGAAAAAATATCTATTTAGCATGATATTTTGATTAATCAATGTACATGTTGAATGTTTATACTGAGATTTATTTTAAATATTACACATGACCAAGGATGTGCAAGACTATGTACGGCCTTGATGTTGCAGTGATTTTTGTTGCTTGGGATGTATAAAATATTATTTCTTTTCCATTACAAATACTTGATTCTTGCATTGATATTTACTACATATGTGAATAAAATTTTGTAATTCATCCTGACCACATGTCTATGGACTTGAGATTCTCTTAATGAATCAGGCCTCAAATTTTTTTATTTTCCTCTATTCTTACTTCTCTGCTACATAATGTACTTTTCAAACATACAGCTTCTATCGCACACCTGGCAGTTAGCTCAGAGGAAATCTGTCTTTGAATTTCCTGTGTAAAGATTTTGTCCTTTATTCCTTCTCGTGAGGTCTTTAGGGGAGTTTTTCCTTGTCTTTATACCAGTCTTTGAGCTGGGTCAGGAACCGTTTATTATAGTGACCTTTAAAGCTATTTGAGGCATTGTGATATTGTGATGTGATATTTGGCTGTACAAATAGACTTGAAAAAGGGAACAGACTAGCCACAGGTCAGGATAATTTGACTTTATGTAAACACAGTGATGAAGAGATTTTGGGTAATGTTGAATTTGAAGAAATCACCTGACTCCACATTCAAGCATTGTCAGGAAGACATAAGAAATAAGACGATTGTGGAATTTATTTAATTTTTTTTTGTCAAATTTTGTAAATGAGAGGTTTTTGTAGATTTTATTTTTGTAGACTTACGTTTCTAATCTTATATACATCCTCATGTTTGACAAAAGATTCATAAATTTTTATTATAAAATCTGGTGAGTGAATTTGTAATTGAGTCAACTTTTAGGCAAACAGTTTTATAAATTTTGAAATTTTTGAGTATACATCATAGTAAAAGAATAAAAATCTTCATTTAAGACGTTGTGATTTCCATTAAAATTGTTTCTATTTTATATGTGTTGGTTATTGTTTTATACAGATTTAACCAGTATTCTCCCTGATTGATATGTGGGTGATGACTTAGGTGTCAAAGGAAACCTTAAGGCATTTCACTAGAGTTTACAATAAAACTCCACTAAATAGGCCGATTGGTAGATACCTGTGTTTCACAGGAAAAATAAAGCAGATTAATCAATGTGGATGAATTCCGACAAGTTAAAATGCATAGGACAATGGTCTTTGTCTTAGTTTGGATTACACCATCACTAAAAATAAAATCCAGACATCCTGTGCCATCCTGTGATGTGATTGCGTTCCGCGTTGACCTTTATAAAAATATAACATAAGTACAATGGTCTCATTCGGCTGTTCGGCTGCATGTTTGATATTGTTATCGAGCCGGGACGAGGAGGAGCGTTTCATGCGGTTAGCGTTCACTGCTGTGGGAGACAAGTTCCGCCTCTGCGCGAGCGCTCAGCATTGAATCGAGCGCCACCGATATTTCGTGACGCTTGGTACACTTCCGCACTCGGAATGACCAAACAAAGGAGACATTTAAGATCGTGGCTAATATACCGAGCAACACATAAGAACGTCCGCCAGAGCGTCGTGACATTTACGGTTCGGAAGTAATCCTCTGCATGTTTATCGAATGCGAGTTCTTATCTGCGCCACCATATTTCAAGAAGAACAATGTTCCGGAATGAACCGGCGACAGTTTCATCTCCACCTTATCAAATCGATTCCAGCGTTCATGCAGCTTTTTGCATTTACGTCAACTGCACCGAGCTATAAACTGAAGCTTTCTTCATGTTCCGTATGCTCCTGTCCGAATATGGACAGATGAACAGACTCTGGGACCGATTTTAAAAGGAATCTGTGTGCGACAGCTGCCGATTTATCCTCCATCACATCCGAGGAAATCAGTGCAACGATAACCGAAAAACAAGTAAGAAAGGTAAAGGTAGAGGAGATTCATCCTGCCTCTCCAGGGCTGTTGAGCAGCTGTTATTTTAAACAGATGCTGTGGGGGTCGGTGCTGTCACACACAGAGGCTTGAATATAACAAAAGCCATCTTTCTAAACATAGGTTACACTGCAACATTCATATGATAATGTGTGCAGCGATTGTAAGTGAGCCATACAGGGTTTGTGCAGATGTCAGCAAAGGTTCTGAGCTAGAGATGATAGAGAGAGAAGAATAGGATTGATAGGACAACTGCTTCATTTTCTTCGCTTTAGCTCTAATTGTGTTTGTTTTCATCTTTACTCTAGCCTACAGTGTTCCTGTGTTCAAACGTGTCAGTTCCCCTTTGTTAGAGAACAGCCTGTCCCCATATACAGACACATGGTTTGCCTGTTTTGTGGTCTGTTGTGTTTTGGAAAAGTGGGAGGCCCCAAGCTATTCTCCAGAAAGCTGTAGTGTCATTTGAGATGGTCACCGGTGGGACAATGCAGATTATTACACAAAAGCGGATGACAACATTAATGTGATGCACCGATCTTCATTGTGTTGGTGTCCAAGTTGTCACGTCTGGTTTTGGAGTAATATTGTAGATTTAAATAGAAAAACATCAGTGCCTGTACCACCTATATACATCCTACTACCCCAATGTATGACACTGTCAATTTAACGGCAGAAAAACTAGTGTGAGCCAGGATCATAATTATCTCTATTTACCCAGGGCTGGGCTTTGCACACCACATTAATATGTAAATGCTGGAAGAAATTCAGGCACTGTGGCATGCTCTGTGGACACAATTTCACTTTTTACCATCACGACTGTCAAACCAACAAGCTTCTAAGTACACGACAGCAACAAATTCAGTGTTTTTTGGGCCTTATTTGTTCCTATAAGTGGTTTCAGGCTTGAGTTTTGATTTTCAGCCGCTCAGTGTACTTTCTGATTTACATATCCAGTAGCTTAATGGATTAATTAAAGAAACAAAAACAAAATGTCTAAGATGCTTCGTAACGACAGTTATGCAACATTCTGAAGCGTGTTTTCCACCCAACAGCAGGGCGGATGAGAGTACAAAGGAAAGGGCTAAATCAGTCAACATCCTTCTCTCCCCTCCCACCCCGCCTACACCAGGCTGCAGCTGGTGTGAGGTGGAGGGGGGCGTGTCACAGCTAATTCTGGTGCAAATATACTCACTGGTCAGAAGACATTATAATTAGAGAGGCCAAGACACGAGTTTGCTGCTAGCTTAAGGTGCTAGTTTCCATCTTTTAACTAAATCTGTGAGGTAACAATGAGTTGTAGTCAATTTTGATATGAAATGACCAGCCCAGATATTATTATTTTTATACTGGACTTTAAGCTAATTGCATTAATACATTTACTTTTGTGTGTTTAAGTTTCCTAGAGTGTGGCTCAGGCGTGAACGAGCCCACGACCGCCACGTCAGGCACCATGATGGAGGGGGGCATGCAGCTGATCAACCGTGATGGCCACAGCATCTCGCACAACTCCAAGCGCCACTACCATGACTCCTTCGTGTCAATGAACAGGATGCGGCAGCGTGGCCTGCTCTGTGACATCGTGCTCCATGTCTCCAACAAGGAAATCAAGGCGCACAAAGTGGTGCTGGCATCCTGCAGCCCATACTTCCATGCCATGTTTACCAGTAAGTTTTAGCTTTGGTTGTTGATTTATTTTTGTCCACTTTCATACATACAACACAATGCCCATCCTTGCTTTATTGATACCTCATCCCTGAATCCAATGAAACACATCAATGCATTTAAAAATCTGACACCAAACCGTTCATCATCTTTGTTGCTCAAAGTTTGATGACAGGAATAACTTATGTGTGGTGAACACCACATCATCAGCATTATCCTGTCTAGGTCACAGATGTCCAGAAGAGGTGTTTCCCTCAGATGTCCTCCGTGACCTTTTGTGATTGCACAATACATCTCCAGACAACAGTAGAGTGGCTTTGAGACACTGCCGCAAGGCTTCCTCTCATCTAACCCATTCACTAATGAATCCACTTAAAGAATATCTGCTTATATTTCACGGAACATTGAAACTCATTTTAAGCCTGGCTGCCCTTAAAATGTTCCGCTTGTGATTCCTACAAACATGTGGACACGTGTGTTGATATGGAACCACCTGACACAGATATTTGCAGCAGCACTCGTGTTTGGCAAGAGTGAACAGATTCAGGAATCAAGAAAAATGGCAACATTTAAAACAACTGATAAAGAAGACAGCAACAAATGAGCTGTAACATTTGGCAGCCATGCTAGATACATTAAGCCACATGTCAGCATGATTGAACAGAGGCAATCAAAAATCTAGTGACTATAAAATTTTGGTAAATGTCGGAAGTCTCATGTTATGCAGATGAGATGTCGGAGAGCCGGCAAACCCATGTAACGCTTCATGACATCGACCCACAAGCTTTGGAGCAGCTGGTCCAGTACGCTTACACAGCAGAGATTGTGGTGGGGGAAGGCAATGTGCAGGTAGGCAAGAAAGCTTTACATTTTTAGCTTCTCTTTCCATAGTCAAACATAAGAAATTCTGATAAGATTTCCCCACAGCAGACCCTCATGTAACTGCACTCTTCCTAGACTCTGCTCCCAGCAGCCAGCCTGCTGCAGCTCAATGGGGTGCGCGATGCCTGCTGTAAGTTCCTCCTCAGCCAGCTCGACCCATCCAACTGCCTGGGTATCCGAGGCTTTGCTGACACGCACTCCTGCAGTGACCTGCTCAAGTCAGCTCACAAGTATGTCCTGCAGCACTTTGTGGAGGTTTCTAAGACAGAGGAGTTCATGCTGCTGCCACTGAAACAGGTAGGAGAATCGATGACTGCTCTTCTTTTTGTAAGGAAGGCATTTTTAACGTGGCAATTCATGGTGGGAAATAACCAGTTCTTGGTGAATCTGTCAAAACATCTGTCTGTGAAGCACACCGATTTGGAGGTACCGTTCTATTCTGTCAGCGTGAAAAAATTGGTGTAACACTCACTGCTCTGGCATGTTTCCGCACAGTCCAATAAAAACCCAAGATCCTATGATTTTCAGATAAATTGAAGGATTTCTTACCGGTTCCTACAGCTCTCTCAGAAACCACCTGCTTTCCTCAGAAAGACTTTGGTGTCATACTTAAAACAATGCATTTTGGACATACAAGATTTTCACTGGGCGATAATTACAATTTACTGATATTTTGTTGTTCTGTTTAAAGTTTGGAAAGGTTAAGTATTTTGTCTTTCAAGAGGTATTCAAGCAGGAGCAGAGTTATATTATTGTCTTCCATTGCCTGCTTCCAGTGTCCGTTGCTGTTCTTCGCAGTTTAATAATCTATTTTGCTGCAATGAACGACTTTATCTGGCACGTCAACTTAGCGCAGCTATCACTTTGTTATTAGCAGGGCTCAGCATCGGCAGCACTGTGTGTCCAAGCTGGAGAAAGGAAGTAAGCAAACCTGTGACGTTGTCACAGTTGGTAGACTGTGTGAGCAACAGTATTTCCTTTTTTTTTTAAGTTACAATTACGTCTAATATTTTTGGAAATAGCACCTACCTAAGTAGGCACCTTTTTTACTATATGTCATTAATTGACGTTTTAAAAGCACAGTCCATGATCTATATGCACAGGAATGGTCGCATCAACAAAAAATAAGCCTGAATTATTTTATATATTTCATAAATAAAATTATATGCAGCTATATACTATACATGCAGATATTCCTGTAACACATGAATAACATGTTAAAATAAACTGTAATTTGTAATGACCTTTCTTGTTTCTTCTTTTTCTTTTTTTAAAAACTAGTGGTCACTTTGTTACAATATGGTGCAACAAAGTGAGTCAAGCCCATCAGAAACTGGGAAATGTTTAGGGCAGTATGATATATTGCATTTTTATCACGATTGCAATATCTATGCAATGTGCATAAAGATGGCTGAGATTTACCAAGAACTGAGAGTGGAGCTAGAGAAGGAACGTAACATGACACCGTATACACACGCTAAAGCACACGTTTTCTTGCAAGTGGCCATGTATTGGAATGGAAGAAACCCTGGGAGAGGCTATTGAGAGAGAGAGAGAGAGAGAGAGAGAAGCATGATGCCTTAACTGATAATCAGCCTATATCTTCCATTAAAATGATTCAGAAACTGACTTCAGCGGGTTGGATAAATGAAACGTTTTTAAGTAAAGCTCAATGACAGCTCAGCCAGTAGTGCATCAATCTAGGCAGATGTATGAGTTTACCACTGTGAGCTGTCTAAAGGAAACAAATGCCTGCTGAGCCTTGTCCAACCACAGTGAAATTGTGGGCTGGTGTTGCAAGTGTATTTTTTTCCATTTCCTTCAAATGAATATCCCAATTTATTTCCCCCATACATTTAGTTTTATATAGTGCGTTATATTAAATTTACTATGTATTGCCAGTGTAAAATTAAATTGCTGGTGGGAAGAAGTAACAAATAGCGGCCTGCATCACTTTCTCTCTATCTTTACCCTGAGGAACAACTCCCCACAGCATCAAGGAGATTGTGCTCCACAACGGTAAAAGGCTCCAAAGCCCTCAGACTGCAGTGGGAGTGTGTGAGCACAGTGCATTAAAACAGAAAGTTAAGCTGCATAAAGGCTGATTGTAAATGGACCACTGACAGCTGTGACACTTGTGTCCTTTCTTATTCCTTTCCCTACCTCGTTTGTTCTATTTGCCTCTTGCTTCTTTGCAGCTGGTTCCTGCTCATCACAAGTATGCGCTGGATCTGAGTTTATTTACTAGCTGGTCTAAAGGGCTTTGGGCTCACAGAGCCATGAAATAGGCTCCACATTTCTTTCCTTGCACTTTGAAAGAAGCATAAAGGCATGACAGGATGCTTGGCCATTCTTCTCAGATGTCGTACCACACTAATGACAATATAAAGAAAACAGGAAGGGTGCATTATAGGCCCAGATTGTTCATTCCTGCTGTCATGCTAAAGGGGAGTAAACACAGCGAGTAAGGACAACAAATAATTTGTTTAAGAATGAAGAACAGTGCTCTACAGACACACTCACTTGTCTTTGAGTGAAGTTATATCGACTGACATAAATGCGTGTAGAGGTGAACAGTTGTCACGTGTGGCAGCAGAAGCAGTGTGGTACTGTGTGTGCATGTTAGTGGAGGCTGCTAACTATTGTCCTGATCTGTCTAAGCAAGACAGCAGCAGCTGAAGCTCGATTCTCTGGCCCCACTCAAGGCAGCTAATGGGGATCTGGGGACAGTGCCAGCCTACTAGCCACTCATGCACTGCAGGATTCACTATGCCCACCCCCCCGGCCACCTCCAACTCTACCCTATTGGATATGCTATCAGAATATTACTGTAAAGTCTAATTTTGCATTTCTATTGAGGTACAACATCTAACATCTGGGGCGAAAGAGGCATTAGATGAGCTCTAAAAGCCAACACCAACATGCAGCAACACGTGTTATCACACAGTGCTTCCTGTTTGTTCATGTAATTGTTGACATGTTTAGTCAGGAAGTTTTCACTGTCATTTTAAATAAATTAACTCATCTTAATATGTTTGTATATATCTGTCCCTGATTCAATCTCTGTGCACATCAAAGATTGAACACAAGGCATTGTCTGTGATTGAAAGTCGTAGCATGTAATTTGTCCCCCAAAGTCATCTTTCCTCTCCACCTAGGTCCTGGATCTGATATCTAGTGATAATCTGAATGTGCCATCAGAAGAAGAGGTGTACCGGGCCGTGCTGAGCTGGGTCAAACATGATATAGATGGACGCAGGCAACATGTGCCATGGGTAAAACACAGTTTCACTTGACATGAACTACCAAAAATACCGCTAACACAGCTTCATTTGCATTTTCTCCTGCATTCTTCACCCTAATGCACCCAATCTTTTCCACCATGAAATTTCCCACACACCACCCACCCTCCCTCTGTACCCACAGCTGATGAAATGTGTGCGTCTGCCGCTGCTGAGACGAGACTTTTTGATGAGTAATGTGGATACAGAGCTGCTTGTTCGACACCATTCTGAATGCAAGGACCTGCTGATAGAGGCTCTGAAGTACCACCTGATGCCCGAACAGAGAGGAGTTCTCAGCAACAGCCGAACCCGCCCACGACGCTGTGAGGGTGCCAGCCCTGTGCTCTTCGCCGTTGGTCAGTGTGCCCCTGAAGGTACCCAGTAGGGTACACTTAAACCACATACTAGTTACTCTATCTTTAGGTTTTGGTGTCACACAGTAACATCGTAACTACTTTCATAACAGTAGCATGTCTACAGTTGAAAGTCAAATATGTGGGTGCTACGGTGGCTCACCCAGTAGATCGCATGCCACATACAGCAGTGGTGCAGGTATGATTCTGAATTATGTGCTTTGCTCCATGTAATCCCCTGTCTTTGCCCTGTCTATCTCTCTACTCCACACCTATCATCATAAACCAGAAAAGAAAGTTAAATAGTAATAGCATGCAATGAGATGTTGTGACACAAAAACACTAATGGTGTGCATAGGTTGAGTTTGCTATTATTTAGCAATACAACAAATCATATCAATGACTATGATTATAAAATTTCATACCTACAAATGAAATGTATTTCCAGTAACCATAGTGTTCTGTTAGTCAATGTAAATCAACCCGTCAGAATTATCCTCTGAAACGCCTATATTCTTAAAATCTAATTGTTCTGGTAATTATGTTGAAATTATTCTCTGTGTGTGTTTGTGTCTAAGGTGGTGGCAGCCTATTTGCCATCCATGGAGACTGTGAGGCTTATGACACCAGGACAGACCGCTGGCACATGGTGGCATCCATGTCTACACGCCGGGCACGGGTTGGCGTGGCAGCTATTGGGAACAGACTTTATGCTGTTGGAGGGTACGTGATGAGAATTTGTCGATATGGCTTTAACCCAAAACTACTGATCTTTAGCATAGGCACGCAGGCTCATCTCTCTCTGCTACACGCACTACATTCATTGCACTCAAAATTCTGAGTAAGACGTGTACGTGCACAGAATCAACAGCATACAGAATCCGAGTGTATGTTGTGTGTCGTGTAATTGCGGTGTGAGGCAAGTTTGCTCATTGAGTAAATTTATGTTTAGGTGGTATACTCCAATTAAAAGGCTTAATAAATCTATTTACGATCACATAATCTAGGTATGTTACTCTGAGTAAGAACATGTCCATTTGTGGCAATTTAAACAATTTAATCATGTCTGGAAAAAGCTGATTGTACTGTAAACTGTAATGTGAACTCACTCCGTCATAACAAAAAGAGGGCGCTTTGGCAGGTGGAACACGTCATTTGCATGTAAAATGGTTACAGCAATACTTACTTATGCATAATTACAATTACAACTCAATTACAATTACAATTCCCATTTAGCAGACGTTTTTATCCAAAGCGACGTACATATGAGAATTATAACACAAGCGAAGATCTATGCAGAAAATACAACAAAAATAAGCGCCACAAGGCTCGGGTTCCAGTCCATGGGACCAAGTTGCTTCGAGGCAGAGCTAAATGGCAGTGCAAGGATGCAAGACAAGGCAAGACAAAGTGCATATATGTATAAGTGCAGTTTATGTTGTGAGAAGGTGTTCCCTAAAGAACTGGGTCTTTAGCCTTCTCTTAAAGATGGAGAGGGATTCTGCGGAGCGAATGGAATTATGCAATTAATTAATTATGCAAAAGTAGTGTCTCATCTGTTTCTTTGTTTCGTTGTGTCTTTGCTAATCCATTTTCAATCATTTCCTCAGGTATGATGGCACTTCAGACTTAGCAACTGTGGAATCCTATGACCCCATCACTAACTCTTGGCAGCCTGAGGTTTCCATGGGAACAAGGCGGAGCTGTCTAGGCGTAGCAGTCCTACATGGCCTGCTGTATGCTGCCGGGGGTTATGATGGGGCTTCCTGCCTCAATAGGTACTGACTACTGAGACCACTGAATTTATTAGTACTACATTAATCTGGTTCAATAAAGATGTCACAATTTTGGCTTCTGTCTTTATATTGAGAAGAAATCAACTTTCTTTCTCCCACATTCCTCCTCTTATAGTGCAGAGCGGTATGACCCTCTGACCAGTACGTGGACCTCCATTGCTGCCATGAGCACCCGCAGGAGATATGTCAGAGTAGCCACCCTGGGTAGGAAATAGCCACAATTTGAATAACACAAATGTGCTGTTCTATGTAAATGTTTCACTGTTTACATATTAGCTCTTAAAGATCTTAAAACAAGAAGGAGTTTTAACCTTAGTATTATGATATTTACATTCTGAGTGTTGCCTCCCTTTTCTACTGCAGACGGCAGCTTGTATGCAGTGGGTGGTTATGACAGCTCCTCACACCTAGCAACAGTAGAGAAATATGACCCCCAGAGCAACACGTGGACAGCCATAGCCAACATGCTGAGTCGGCGCAGCAGCGCCGGCGTAGCCGTGCTGGATGGAATGCTGTATGTCGCAGGGGGCAATGATGGCACGAGCTGCCTGAACTCAGTGGAGAGGTTCAACCCCAAAACCAACACCTGGGAAGGAGTGGCCCCCATGAACATACGCAGGTTAGTCTAGTTAGTTAGTTTGGTTAGTCAGGTTAGCCTATTTCATATTTGGAAAAGGGAAGCGAAAATCAATTTACCATGACTGAGGGATGATAAGGAACATGTCATACATCCATCCACCCAAACCACACATCCATTTATTTGATTTACAACACCTGAATCTCTGCAATGGAATCTAAGATTTACTTAAATAACGTTAAAATTAAAACCAGTGGAGCAAAGGTTTTGTATGTTAAATGAGCTGGAATGCTGCCAGTAATGTTGTGACATTTCAGAGAGGTTGAATTAAGATCTAAGATCTATGCAAAAGATCACATGGGACACGCCTTATCCAAAGAGTCACCTGGATGACCAGGTTCTACTTTTCTAACAGCAAAGGTTTAACTCAGTGTTGTAGTCCTTCAATGAAATGTAGACATTTGGGCTTTTGGGTGTTGACGCTTCATTAACACATGTAGTGACACTAGGCAGCAAAACGGTTTTGTGGCGAGATGGTTTTAATTCGAAAAACATGGTGTTAGTCAGAGTAGCCAGTTTAGTCTCAGTTTAGCAACATTGTGATATATATGTGCTTCTTGCATGCATGAACCTCAAACAATTTTCCCATTTTCCTCAACATTTTTTCTTATGTCACCACTTTGACTGAAGAAGAGACAGCATTGTATCAGTATACGACTGACCTTACAGAAGAAGATGTATTGATATTTGTACACATCAGCAAATTCACTAGCCACATTTCTAGCCACAAACAGTGAGTATGTCAACGAGAATAGGAGCAGGGGAACCTCACTTAGCTCAGCAAGCCCATGAATAAACCATGGTCTTAATCAGCTGTGTGGCTTTCAGTGGTTTTCTTATCCAGTTGCCGAGGCTCCGCTTACAAAGCCGAAAACACTGTGCTAAAATTACTACTCCTCGCTCTTCTTCAGTCCCCTGTGGGCCAAATGTGCCAAATGTAATCTTTGATTAACTTGATTTGAAAGCTTGATTATATTACTCACAACTATTCCATTATAGTATAATTACTGAAGCTAAAACCCAAAAATACATACTTAAAACATTCTTTTGTGCACAAAGAGCAGTATAATTTTTTTGGCTGCAACAGAACACTCTACCTTCTAGATCTGCTCGGTCTGCTGCCACCGCGACCCAGACCAGATAAGCGGCAGAAAATGGATGGATGAATGATGGAGAACATTCTACAGAGCTTCTATCAACAGCCAATTTAATACGTCTTGAGCTAGAAAACACATACAGAAAACGTATCAACACACATAGGGATGATTATCCATTCATGATCTTAGTTCCTTTCTGATGTCGTTCGTATAAGCATTGGTTCACTTTTTTCTTGGCCTTGTCTACGCTCTTCATGGTTGTACACTGCATTCTGTTCGACGTCAACATTTTTACAATCCCTCATGGTTGTTTTTGATCATGTACTTTCTGTGTTTCAATGTGACTGACCCTTTCCACTGTTCTGCCTCCTTACAGGAGCACCCATGACCTCGTGGCCATGGATGGCTGGTTATACGCAGTGGGCGGAAATGACGGAAGCTCTAGTCTTAACTCCATTGAGAAGTACAACCCGCGCAGCAACAAATGGGTAGCAGCTTCCTGCATGTTTACACGACGCAGCAGTGTGGGTGTGGCAGTGCTGGAGCTGCTTAACTTCCCGCCACCCTCCTCGCCCACCCTGTCTGTTTCTTCCACCAGCCTTTGACACGGGGTCACTGCTTGGCTGACCTCAGCCTCTGCTGCTACAACCCAGACTGGCTCTGGGAAGAGACGAAACTGCTCTGTTTAAGGTGGAAGCAAGAAAGAGAGACAGGTAAAGGAAAGAGGAAGGGAGTCGAGGCGTAAATGGTTGGAGAAAGAAAAGAGTTGGGACATTTTTTCTGGCTTGGCAAATATATGGTACCCTCTAGAATTATAACCACTATGATAAAGATTCACAATCAAGGCAATAAATAATACAATTTGACAATAATAATAATAATGAGAGCAATCAATCTTGCATTTCAAAATAAATAATATTAAGATATCGATTAGCATATTGTATAAATGTTCATTTGTAATGTTAACTAACAGTAGTACTTTTTGACAGAGCAGATTGAGTAAAACAGTAAAACAAAGTAAAACAGAAATATCTTTTGGTTTTCTTAGTGCATTGTGAGTCTAAAAGCATTCTAATTCCATTGCTAGATTTATCTTGTCTGTGCAAATTATGGGATTTACAAATTAAGATTTTATTAATTTTCTATTGGCTTTGAAAAAAGGGAAAAAGTCCAAAATTTTAGCATTAACTTTTTGTGATGTTTCCCCATTTGCCTCTAAAATTTTGGCTTACACAATGACTTGTTAATTTCTGTTTTTATTTATTCTTTTCAGTATTGCTTGCTCTTCTTTGTCAAAAGTGTTTGTAATTGTAAGGGACATAATGCCATTATGCCTGCCTGGTGGGTAAGGGACAAACTTCTGTACAGCTTCACCATACAGACACCAGCTCCTACTCTCCTCACACACACAAGATTATATTCCTACATAAATGTATGTCAACATTCACTCATTACTTGATGTCCTCTTTTCCCACCACTCCAGGGTGTGACACAATATTGTGAAATGTGGTGGCTTTGATTCTTTCATGTGTGTTGTAAATGTTTTTGGGTTTGATGTTGTTTTCTTTGATGTCAGAGAAACTGAATGAATTTAATTTCGGAATGTAGCTTTTGACTGGTTATATCATGCATGTTTATTGGCAGTAACCTCTAACAGGAGGGTAAAATATTGTAGCGCTGCTATGCCACACTAGGTGGCAGTACAGGCAATGTTATAACCCCTTCCACGTTGCAAGAAAGCATGGACGCCAACAATGTAAAAAAAAGCTAAATGATCAGAGTTTTAAATGAGTTAGGATCCTTTTTTATAAAAGAAGAGATAACGTAAATTAAAGTTATTTATAAAAAAATGTATAAATTATAATATATTGGTTTGAGAAAGAAATAGATCAGACCTATTTAAGAGTGTTTTAATATATTTATTTGAGTGTATTAGGTCGAAGGAAATGATCCACAGGTGAGAGAGGAAGTTGAGTTTGTGTACATTTAGAGATGTTTGTTCTAGTTAGGATTACTGGTCATTACATTTGGGTATGCAGCATTTCGTTAGTATTTCTTAATGTTTCTTCACTGCCACATGCATGATCTGACATGACACTGTACCTCATATCCACTTTATTTGTGGACAAGGCTTTAGCTGCTTGCCGACCAAATGACCGGTTACTGAAAAGCATCAGAGGACACAGTGGTTCATACAGTATAATCCTCAGCCACTTCAAAATGACTTCACAGCAGTTTACATACAACAAATGACACTAAGGAATAACTGTGCGCTGTGCTGCTGTTTAACACTTGGTGCTGTCAAATTTCCTTCACACACTTAAGTGTGATGTCATATTATGTCACCTCATCTTGTATTGATTAATGTAATTCCACTCCAAGAACGTTGATCTAGACATGTAACAGCTTGCACAGTAAACCACAAATTACAAGGTTCCACTGAATTAGGCCATACTTGATGTTGAAAGCAGTTTCCACTCAATCGATACTGTTGGTAAGAAATGTGATTCTAGGTGTACAGACACCATCAATTAATCCGTCATAAATTAATGAATCATTTTGTGTCTTTTGACCAATTTATTAATAGCTAGGTGTGGTTCAGTTCATGTATTAGTGCAGTGATACCATTCCAAACTTCTGAGAAGTACTCTTTTTTTTTTTTTTTTTGAAGGATTTTGTTCTCTTTCTAAAACAACCCTGCTATTCACTTTGGTGTTAGAGAGGAGCCAGTAGGGCTGGGGTGGTCTTAAAGAGTTACTCTTATTTTGTTAAGATGATTTAAGTCAGGGATGGACTCTAAGAGAAAAACGCACACAACAATGACAACCACAAAGTAAGACTTTGGTCTCTGTTCCAAGGTTGGAACGGTAAATAGAAAGATTCCTCAAGTTATCTTGAATTTATTTGTGCAATGTCAATGTGACTGTAGCTTTTTTGTTTGTGTTTAAAAGTGACAAAATATTTAAGATGTTTGTTATTTATGAGGAACTTTAAAATATTGAATTTTGCACTATTGCGAAATGGAGCAATACACTTAGAATGAAATAAAGATGTTTTCAGATGTGATGTAGTGTATGTATGTTTTAATGGTTATGAATTTTCCTTCACACACACATTAGCTTGTACAAAATGCTACAACGAAATTAACAGGTTTAATCTCGGTGTCTGCAAATACTGAGTCTCACTAAACTTTCGAGAGAATTGTGAGGTAAACACACACACACACACACACTCACTAAAGATGTCTAGGTTTACTGTACAGTGTGACTTGGTACCTTCCCAACATGCTCCCCTTTCAGTGATCCAAGCAGACAGCTGAACACTCTCATTTTACCCTTCTTGACCTCAGTCACATGGCATTCACACCTGTGGCTGCCTCTGCAGAAACACACACACACACACACTGAAAAACCTATCAATTCCCACCCTA
>OMNV01000350.1:2489-65654 GCA_900303265.1 Brotula barbata | reverse complement strand
CCCCCCCCCCCCCCCCCCTCGGCTTTGTTGTCGGGATTGATTTAACAGACACAGACAACACAGAAGGTGTGAACCCTACTGGGTATTCACTACACACAAGCACAGCCTGACACATTCCCAAGCTCCACCCCTTCACACAGACGCAATATCACCGGTGTGTCTGTACAGCCTTCACCCTGACCACTCCTCCCTCAGTTTAAGCCTGACTTCAGTAGGAAGCACACTGCACTGCTTGGATTACACTCACTCACCATCCATCACAGAAGTACAGTTTGTCTACAGAGGAATACAAAGCTCCACACACATCGCAGCAGCATGGGGAGCAGCATGTCCTGTGTCCCCCAACACAACTTCAGATTCTCTGGCAAGAGTTTCATACGGAGGAACAGGTAAGAATAATTCAACTTGATAGCTACTTTCCCCGTACTTGTGGCTACTGTGTTTGCTGAAGACAACCACATGTATCATGCCCATGGCGTGTTCTGTTATTTTAGAATTTGTCTTTCAGCTGGAAAGAATTCTTGGCATTTCTGAAGGTTTGAAGCTTCTCAGGATTAAATAGAGGCTGAGAATTTTGTGAGGCGAAGGTCAGGATCATGTGGTAACACAGGATACCACACCGTGTCGTGCCTGACTGGTGCCCGTCTGGCCAACGGTGTCAATGATCCAGTTACCATTTGCCTCTTCTTTGCATCTCTGTGAAGATGATCTGCCAGCTGTCAGTGATTCTGGTTTGCCTCCAAAATCAGAATCTGACTCCATTCATTATCCTGATCACGTGACGGCAATTATAGTTATTAACTGATAGGACCTGGTTTTTGGTTCCTTATATCAAAGCTTAACACTTTGACTAATGTGAACCGGTGGTTTAGAATATTGATAGGAAAATATACATTTAGTTTCTGTCTGGTTTATTACCTCTGTATTACAGCATATGCCTGGGCATGTTGCCCCTACAGCTCACGCTGCTGGACCATCACATCTGATTCTAATTAGTCTCAACTCCAGGCTTCTGCCCTGTGCTGTGTGATGATTCACTTTTGAGTAACGCTCCATGTGGTTCTGCCAAAACAGAACAATATGGGTTCAAATAAAAACAGACAGATGGCTCAAATGCCCACAACCGTTGGTATTCATACCTCTGAGCTCTAACGTGAATGCTGATATACCTTCCAAGGTAAATTAATGGTTCACGTGAACAATACAGTCAGTGTTCCTATTTCTTTCTCCCTCTTTGTGTTGGTGATTCAGGACAGGCTCAGGTATTCCCTACAGAGCCAAAGAGTGAATAGGGACTGAATGGCGTGAATGCCACTGCAATGACTGACTAGGGAATGTTAGGTGTGCAAATTCACTACCCTTCTATTATCGCATTCTTCTTTCACTTCGTAGCTGTAGGTTGCATCAGTGTATAATCATATTTTCTATTTATGGGTAATATAAAATAGTGCTCTAATGAAACAGCACAATTCATAAACAGTAATCTGCTCATCCAATGATTGATGGTGGACATAGACTTCCTGATTAGACAGGCCTTGATTCCCACCATGCAAACAAATGCCTGCGTTGTTACACTAAGGACACTGGCACACATGTGCAGATAAGCAGATAAACTACAGCCTGAGCTTGTAAAAGCAGTCTCCGGCTCTTATCGCTGCAACGAAGGAGCTCCCTTATAAAGTTGTGACACTAATGGTAATAGATGAGGGTCATGCAAAACAAAGGGGGGCATTGAACGCTGACTCTTTCTATGCATATCCTCACAATCAGAAACACAAGTCCTGATTGTTCTTATCATTTAAATGGGTGTATTGATGGCTCAAAGACAAAGGAAGGACTGCTTAATTTAAATGACACGAGATGCAAACCATCTTTCAAAGTCATTAAAGGCCATGACAAGTGATCCATGTCCATGATTTAAGATAAATGTAGAAATATATATCAACAAGGAAAAATGTATATATCACAATATCTAAAATGTAACAGAATAGCAAAAATTGTTGTTCTTAGGTCATCTCCATCTGACACAGTTGAGAATGGACCAGGGAGAAACAGGAAATGTCCCTTTGTTAACAACGCAGATGGGAACTTAACTGCACAGCAAACATAAGTTGCATTGTAAACATTGGAGAGTGAGTGGTTATATGGTTGTCTCTCCCTCTCTTCGAGCAGCAGTCGCTTGTTTCGCAAGAAAAACCCCCAAGAGGGACAAGAAAAGTCCAACAGCATCATCAACATCTTGGGCTCCGTCACTCCTAGAAAGGTATGAATCTTCAGAACCCTATAAGTACAGTCAGACAATACTATGAAGGTCAGCTGTCTGAGTACTTAACACAACAGCTATACTTTAATTCTCAGATCTCTAATGATATGATTTGTCGCAGGAAATGTCCATTAAGGATCTACAGACAATAGAGAACACAAAATGGGATCCTCCATTCCCCTATGACCCAGCCAGTGGTTGGAAAAAGAGCAGCATCAATGTGAAGAATTACGGGAGGATGATTCACAGCTCCAAAGTTCGCTTCCGCTTCCTTCACTGCCAGGTGAGCACAACAAAATAAGTTAGTTACGACTGATTGTGTTGAAATATCTGGAAAGCAGTGAACAAAACAAGCTAAAGCTGCAACATCCTTATTGTGGTTAGAAGGTCTTAAACAATGACCAATCCTGCAATGACACATCATGAGAGACAAAACTGCGAAAACAGGTGAACATACTGAAACACACTGACGTCAGGCTGTGAATAAGCCAATCAGTTCTCCAGAAAGCGGACCGCAGCCTGTGTTTCAACATGCTCACTTCTGCTGCAGTTGTGAAACATTTCAGGGAGAAAACCTGAGGGTACAGAGATCCGCTGATCCCAGGTCCTGATAAAGGACACACCGGTTCCTTGCCATGGGAACAGCAATTTGTCAGAGCTCTGGCACAACAGCTTTGTCAAAAAAGAAAGATGGATTGATCGAGGGAATAGCATGTTCGATGAGATAATAAACAGGACAGAACACAGTGTTAATCAGAAAATAATACAGTAAAAGATGTGAACACACTATATTACATAAGTGATTCTAACAGGAGTCATTCATGAAACAACAAAGATTGATGATTTGCTGACAGAAGGAAGCAACTGTAAATCACATTTTGTGTCCCCTGAAGAAATTCTTCATTCCTGAGATTCCTTGTCAGCCGACTCAATAACAATATTTGCCCCAGGTGTTATATGAATAAACAGCATTTTAGGAAAATCAAGAACATAATGTTCTGAACCACAGCTTATTAATTGTCAAACAAGAACCACTGGCTGACATAAAGGATAATTTATCTTAACATTGCGCAAAATTAAGCAATCTAATAAGACTCTCTTTCTTATATACACAGTATATTTAAATATAAATAATAAATTATATCTGAGTATATAGGAGTTTCATTTAAAAGAACCGATGTAGCAGAGTATGTGCAAGTTTTCGAGATGCTGTATGATATAAGACATTAGTTCTGACCCTCCACTTTCTTTTATTGTTGCAGGATGTTCATGACTGCTACTTGGATCTCTTCCAGACACACCTTCATTTTGTCTCAAACAATACAACTGGACTGACATACCAGGTGAGTTTTTTTTTTTTAAACAAGCAAGGTTATCAATGATACGCCTCTCTAACCGACTGTTGGATTGATTTATTATACTATCCAGTATTCTTGAGGGTTATAGGTGTATATTACATCATTCTACCTTTGACATGCATCCACCCTGTCAACCGGCAGTGTGTTGATAAACAGTGTATATTCACCTGTCTCGTAAAGCATAATCAGTCATTAATCATTGAACTGAGTCTGTCGGGAGCTAGACTCCGTGTCAAGAAGAGACAGCGAAACACTCATGTACTGTAACGTGTTAGTCAGAATGTAAATGTCAGCAAAACACGACTATGTCATCGTTTGACAAGGTTTACCTCAGTGTCACACAAATAGATTTTAGCAACCATAAGTAACGATTAAAGCAACATATTTCTATTTTAGTTTATCTAAAAGAAGTGTACTGTTTGAGAAATTTAATGACTGGAGCTTTTTTTTGCTTCGTATGCAGGGAACTCTGCCCCTGAAAGAACTCACCATCCGCAACCTCCAACAGAACTGCAACCACAGTCAACCCCAAGAATTCGCCTTTCAAATAAACGGTAAGTTTGCCTGCATTTGTAAGAACAGAAGTAGATGTTGGCTCTGAACTCTTAATTGTCGTAATCTGTTTTCACTTTTATTGACTTCGTTGAATCCAGCAGCGCAATCACTTGGAATGAAACTTGGTAATCCAGCAATATGTTTACAAGTCAGTAGCCAAATTCGAATGTTACTGTTGTGGCCTGTTTCTCAAAAGGAAGACAAAAGCTATTCATGCAATTTATAACCTCTGACAATTTTTACCACCATGTGTGGTCTGCCATTCTTGCCTCCCAAATTCATATTTGACCAAACTAAAATCTTACTTGCCACAAAACAACTGAGAAACCAGGCGCTATTTTCAAGCTGCTGCATTTCCTATGTTGTCACATTCCAGTGATTCAAAGGTGCCGTGACCCTCTTCACCACCACTCAACCCCTAGACTAACTAGACTTAGGCCCCCTTCACCCTTGGTCAAAGGGCCAAGCTGGTCTTAAAGCCCCCCTTGTTAGACAACAGGTGCACTTTTGCCAAACAGCTGTTGTGCAGAGAAGTCCAGCAACCGCTCTTAGCCTTGTCCCTGCATATAATCTATATCGTATTCCAAAAACTACTAGTAATACCTGCTAGTAATGCCACTTGGCTTTTGGCCTTTAGATTGACAAAAACAAACCTGATAACCAACTTGATTTCTCTTCAATAAGTAAAGATGGTTATTGGCAAGTGTCAACAGCTAGCAGCTGGTGGCAGCACGGTGGCTTAGTGGTTTGCACTGTTGCCTCACAGTAAGAGGGTCGTGGGTACGAGGGGTTGACCACTACACCTTTCTGTGTGGAGTTTGCATGTTGTCCTCATGTCTCTGTGGGTTTCCCACAGGTGCTCCAGTTTCTTCCACCCACAAAAACATGTGTGTTAGGCTTATTACTCCCGCCATTGCCCTGCACTGTGCGGAAAATCTGGAGTTGGTTCCGTGCTAGTGTGTGTCTGTCTTTGCATGTGGTTGCTGCCCACTGCACTTCACAGGTACGATGGGTTAACTGCAGAGAAATTATTTCCCCGCGGGGATCAATTAGGTACTGTTCTTTCTTTCTTTTGTCCACCTCTGGATCACAGTATAAGCTGCAAGAGTTAGGTACTGAGAGAGGTCCATGGCATGTTCCAGGAATAAATGTTGGACTGTGTTTGCATTTTTATCTGTCTAAAATCTGAAGTAATCTTGCAATATTAATGTTTGTCTTTGGTGTTACTTTGCACTATTTCCTGGAACAAAGTTGTTTCTGGGGTAATGTCTATTGCGTGTTTTGTTCAAGACAAACTTTTATTTACCTAATGTGAGGCATCAATAACAGGAAACGTGTAGTGTAAATATGACTCACGAGGTCTGATCTGATGTCATGATTTCCTCTACTTGACCTGCCCATTCCTCTCACTCAGATGATAATATGAATCATCTTAATTGTAAACTCACACTCCAAGAGACGTAAAAAAATTAAAAATTTAAAAAGTACTCACATGGTTTGACTTAACTGTGACTGTGTGCTTCCTATATGTTAATTAATGAGTTTTAATAACATTTAACAGTACCTCCAGGATATGCACTCTTGCAATCACAACAATTAATGTGAAATCCAGCAAAGTCCACTAAATTCCTGCATTTCTCTGCATTAAATTTCTAAATTAACAAATAAATCCAATCTCTGCAATATTTGCAAGGGTTTGCAATTTTGCAAAATCCCAGTGATAGTGTACAAATCTAGAGCAGTGACAAAGAGCAGTGTGTAACGTAGCAAGGGGCAGTGCACTGCGCTGAGATCATAAAGTGATGTTACTTACGGTCACAGTAGTCTTCTCTTCAATAATATTGAATGGTGATCCATTCAGTGAACAAATTGTTTCTCTAAGGAAACAATTAATGACTTTCTAAAGTCAAGGTTTGTTTGAATTACATAACAGGTCACTCTTAGACTCTGTGTAATCACATTCTGTACTGACTATGGAGTTTCTGCTTATTAGGGAGCAGTCAACAAGCAATGGAGGTTGAAAATTACAAAGTCACGGGGCTGGAATGAGAGTGTCTATCCTCCAGTTTATCTCCGGTATGTGTGGGCCTGATACAGGGAGATTTCAGTTGTTTTCATCCCATGCCCAACTCATTCCTGCTTCGGTGAGCAGTTTGTGGGAGGATGAGTCTTCTGTGATTTCTAAATGCCAGGTCAAAAGGAATCTTCTGCAATAGGTTGAAAAGGCTGTTATTGTCATTAACGTTCTACCAAATACGAGTTCACATAACTTTTTACTAGTGTTGCATCACATGTTCTGAACAGCTGAGGGAGCACCACAGTAAAATGATATTCGAGTGTGAGCTCCATTAATCATTCACCATCATGGCAGAAATCTTATGCACTAACTACTCAGAAAGACACAGATTTCCCTTCTGAACTTGTGACCTTTGCACTGTGCAGGTGTCAGCCTCAATCCCATCATTGTCTTCTGTGCCAACCAAGAAGAAATGGACCTATGGTTTGGTCTGCTTAAAGAAAACATTGAGGCAAACGGTGGCACAGCTCTTGCACCTGAAAACTACACCAGAGTCAAGGTATGTTTAATCAGCTCCACAAAAACACCAGCTCTCTAAACACACAATAAATGACATCAGGCTGCATAATAGCCACACTGCAACAAGGATTAGCATATTTTTTCCAACACAAACAAGCTTCATGAGTGTGGTCATCTGTTAAGCTGCCTGAGCTCCAGTTCCGATAAAAGTTCAAACATGGATATGTGTGAGCATGTAGCTCTTGGTGAGTCAAGTAGGTCATTGCTGTCTCTCCCCAGGGGCTTGATAATAGGGAGCGGCATTGACCGCATCACAGCATACATCATACTCTCACATCTGCACAGGGTTAAAGTTCTGATTCCACACCCTCAGGTGAAGCAATGACTGATGAAAGACACAGGATATAGCAGTGTCGCTCTAGCAGATAATAACTGAACCGAGTGAAACTTTGTGCATCATTACAGGCCGTGTGGCTGTGCAAACAATAGAGATAATACAAGACAAAAACCAAGTCAACATGTTTCAATTTCCTTAAGAATCGAGCTCCAATCATATTTATACATTGAGGATTCTGTCTCACTTCTGTTATGACTTGTGTATCTAGCTAAACCAGGATGAGACTCCTGGGGGGCGTGAGGAGCTAAGGAACTCTATCAACAGAGAGCACATCTACGAATGGGAAGGTTCACAACGGGACAGCCTGGGCGCCATCACATATGTCACTAAAGTCAGACTGCAGCACTTGCCCTGTCAGGTAAGTGTGATAACGATCACAGTGTCATAAAAAACTATTTATGGAAATGTACAGCACAGTCAACGGTAACGTCACTTACGTGTTACTGAGAATCTAAAAGCAATGTTGTCTGTACCACTGGATGACACACACAGGTTTTAAGTTACACAATACATATTACCTCAAAACAATGTAACGAGTTACATGGAAGGACAGTACTGGATACCTCCAAAACAGACACGTTTGATCACCATATTTCCTGCACCTGCAAAGTCAAATCAGACAGGGCCACAAATAAATATTGCTGACACAGATTGGCATAGCACCTAACAAAACATTTTCATGACACAACCTGCAGTGGACAGCTGTAATTAATTCACTGTGGGAAATTGCGGCAGCTCTCTTGAAGTGTCTAAGATTTAAGATTTGGGTGTGTGGGAGGCATTTGCCCAGCTCACGCAGTGACTCGACTCACCTCACAGCTGGAATGTCAGCTGTCTGTCCAGACACACCCTCTGTGAGGGAGAGGAAACATACACTCTCGCTCTGCCGCACCTTTAAATGCACCGCTAACTGGAGTGACTAAATCTTACTGAAATTTAAAAGAAGCCTGTCAACAGAGAATTAAAGGATAGTAATTTTGTTGTTATTGGTCCATGTTTATGTCCGATCTGATTCTCTGCTCTTCATTGTACATCATCTTGTCTAGATATAGTCTTAATGGCATTATTTATTCTGCAATATCAAAACTTCCATAAATTTCAAATTTCCCAGGAAGGGATAAGTTGTAATTAATATCCGATAGCCTAATTACTTATTTTTTTCAAAGCTTGAGTAAAGAAACTGATGTCCCATTCCAACTAATGAATATTCTAATTTAGGACATCTTTGGATAAAAGTGCACTTTGTTTTAACATTATGATTTTTAAGAAACTCTCATGGATTTCATCATTAAATGACGCTGGTGTTGTTGTACTGGAAATTAATCTTTTAATACTATCCTACTACAAATGCAAGTTTAATGCTCACTGGCTGCAATATTCTTGTGTCTACAGGAACAGAGTGACAGATTGCTGGTGATGTACCCATCGTCTCTGATAATCCTGTCAGAGGAGAATGATGGACTCTTCTACAAGGTACCATTGATCTAACTGACCCTTGACCCATGCCTGATTGTAAATTCATATCATATGTGCAGTTGTGTACATGTAAGTATTGTATTTGCTGCATCAGAGTTGTATGTAAGAGTCTGTGTCATTGCAGGGCAAACTTCCACTCAATATGATAACTGTGACCACACCGTGCCAAGATGTCAAGCCCAACACTTTTATGATTGAAGGTAAATTAAACACAAAATAAACACAGTCCACTGAATCAGTGACTTACTGCAGTAATATCATTCTTGTATTGTAACTTGACATGTTAAAGGGATTTAAATGACCATACATTCTTATGCATGTGGCCTTTTCCATGAATTTGCTAGCGTCACAAAGTGTAACCCTGCATGAATGAGCTGGTTTTATCCGGAGTGAATGACAATCTGACTTTAGCACATTCCAGTGAGCGACTGAACCGAAAGACAGGCTTTGTCCCTCTCCTCCCCTCCTAGGGAAGCTGATCAACCCCATAGTGGTGTCCTGTCTGGATAGGAACGAGTTCTGTGACTGGATCCAGCATTTGAAAGCTGCTGACGTGCCCGTTCTCACCCCACCACCCCCTGTGTATGACATCATCTACACCCCAACACAGAGAGAGGTGAGGCAGGGCCCATCCTTCTTTCTTTTCATGTGTCAAACACAATTAATCAATTTTCTCAGTGAGTGATGAACAGTAATTATCTACTGAGATATCCCTGCCTGGCATGTAAGCCTATGAATGGTTAGAACAATAAGGAAAAGTGCCGGACAGCTTTCCTCTTTTGTAAATTGACAACTCAGTTCAGAGTGATTGTGACAACTGCCAAGTAACTATGAGACAATGCCCAACGCCCAAGTTAAGCACCAAAAATACAACAAAACCTTGCATGGTTAAATTTGAGCAAATTTGGGCAGCACGGTAGCGTAGTGGATAGCACTCACGGAAAAAGGTTGTGAATTCGAATCTGTGTGGAGTTTGCACATTCTGCCCGTGTCTGTGTGGGTTTCCTCCGGGTGCTCCGGTTTCCCCCACCCACAAAAACATGCGCGCTAGGTTAATCACTCCTGCGGTTGCCCCTGACTAAAGCAAGGTGGAAGATCAAAAGTTGGTCCCCAGGCACTGTTGTGTGTGTGTTCGCATGTGTGTGCTGCCCACTGCTACTTGTTGAGGATGGGTAAAAATGCAGAGAATTTATATCTCTACGGGGATCAATAGAGTATTCTTCTTTCTTTCCTTTCTAAATATCATTTCGAAGAATAGATTCAATAAATCTCTTGGCATAATGCCTGAATTCAGTATCCCTAAGGATTAAGACAAAACAAGACATTATTGTAGTAAGGAATAGGTTGGAGGTAAAAGTTCAAGCTCTTTTATTAATAACAATATATGGATTATCACTGTGTGGTTGTATATGTAGTCATAACAATAAGTATTTATTCATATTACTATGTGTTTCTAGGCTCCACAGTTCGATAGGTGGAGTGGCAACAGTCAGGGAAGAGGAGAGTCCCTAAAGTTCAGCCAGTCACAGAGTGGACATCAGAGTGGATCCTACAATCTTCATCTACCCATACCTGAAGACAACCCTGTCTCCCCAGGATATGCTGAGCCCCTCTGTGTAAGTTAGCTCAGCGTTAAACTACTTAAAATGATGAACTGAAGCAAACGAACTGGCACTACCATATTTGCACAGATAGAAATGAGGTGGGAGCTTAGGCCTACAATGCTAAAGAAAATCCTCTTGTTTGCATTGGTGGAGTTGGGCAGCTTTTCTTTGACAAAGTTAATTATTAAACAAGGTCTAAGGACCAAGCTGCTCCTGTTACAGCTACAAAGGTTCAGGTGATGATGGTGTTCCAAATAGTCAGTGGGTTTTCCCATGACACCTGCCTATTAAGATAAGTTTGTAATGTTGAAGGGGCCCTGACAACACGATGATTTTGCAGGGAAACGTTAGCTTTTTAACTTCTGATTCTTGCAATATACTGAAGTGGTGTGCATTATTAAAACCTCCAACCAAACTCCACGCACACATGCGCACACATGCGCACACACACTTTCGTAGGCCAAATACCCATCCAATTAATTTAAAGTGGAAATGGCTCTGTGCCCAGAAGACATGTTGTTGTTCAGCTTCTGACCTCAGTCACCACTTTCTAAAATAAACTGATAAGACACCTTCTCACCTCACACTTAGATAGATAAAGTTGCTTGCTGATTGTGCAAATAAAAACAAAATGTGTAAAAAGCTGGTGGTTAGAGAGGAAAGCCAGTATTTAATGTCTGTTTGACCATTACTCTGTAAAATCTATCTTTTGACGATTATATGACCAATTTTGTGTGCTTGTTATCCCTCTAGTATACCTCAAGCCGTCCCTCCTCAGCTGAAACTGCACGTGTGGGCAGTAGGAGTAACAGCATTTCTTCTCATACTCGATCTGAGACACGACCTGTATCACTTCGCTACTCCTCTCCACAACGCAGCTCTTACCTCCAACCCTCAGAGAGCTCAATGCAGTCTCAGATCTACAATACACCCTACTCTGCACTGCATCGTACCAGCCCACAGCGGCTGGAGAAAGCCCCACTCGTCAAGGTAATTCAGCATGTCGTCTAACCTTATAACTAAATATCCCCACTGAGACTGTCGACTTATTTTACATGTCATGTGTAACTAAAATAGACAGACACAACAAGCAGTATGCTGAGAGAGGGTCTTGATGAATAAAGGGTGACCAGTGGTTGTAGAATTGAGAGACCAATTTAGTCAAAAATACAACAAATTAAAAGATCCTTTGACTTTTCTCTCTTATGCTTCATAGCAACATTCAGGAAGTTATTACTGTATGTAAGGAGTATCCCATGTCAGTCAATACTGCATATTTTATGCTAACCACAGATAACTGACAAACAAAGGGCTGTCAAACAGGCAGCCGCGGAACAGGCTAGCATTACTTTAACAGCTCTCTTTAGTAATCTGACACTAAATCCACAAACTAAGTGTGTCTTATGGATTGGCTCCTGCTCACTTTAAGGGCGTGAGAAGAAAATGAGAAGGAACGAAAGATAGGAATTCAAGCCAGGGGGGGGAAATTGGGCATTGATTAAGGTCTGATCTAGTTTTTTTAGCTAATCCTTGGTTCTGTTTTAATCCCTTGTGATCACAGTCTAACAGCTGGAGCACCCCTCAGACAAGCCTGGGTTACTTGATGAACGTTTCTCAGCGGCACTCAGATATGTGTGCCCCCAGACAGCCTTTGTCACCACTGTACGATGAGCCCTGTTCCCCTGACATTTACACCCTGGATGAGCACAGTGTTACCAAGCCAGTGGTAAGTGGGTCGCCGCTACTACATCGATAGGCTCAGTTTGCACCGGTGCAGCTTATTGGATATCAAGCCCTGTACACACACACAAACACACACACACACACACCCATGCTGAGAGAAAAAATATTCTATCAATGCAGAGACTTAACTGCCATCATAACTGGTGGTGAATATGATCATAACTACACAAATAATACACATTTGTGCTTTCAGACTGCTGGAAGAGTTGCAATTTTTTATTAGTAGCTGCATTCACTAAGGGACATCTCTGTGATTGGCATGTGATTGGCTTATCACAGATGAGTGTCCAGATGTAGCAGATTGTGTAGGGTACCTTTAGGGCAGCAGGTAGCTTAGTGGCACTGTTGCCTCACAGCAAGATGTTTGTGGGTTTGATTCTCAGGGTCGACCACTACACCTGTCTGTGTGGAGTTTGCATGTTCTCCCCGTGTCTGCGTGGGTTTCCTCTGGGTGCGCCGGCGCCCCCCACCCGCAAACACATGTACATTAGGCTAATCACTCCTGCCATTGCTCTTAAGGCTGAAGCTCTGGAGTTGGTCCCTGGGCATTTGTGTTTGCATGTGAATGCTGCCCAATGTTAGGATGAGTTAAATGCAGAGAAATACTTAAAAGTATTGTTCTTTCCTCTTTCTATAAATGCATATTCGACTCTGAATGTTCTTAACGGTAGTTATTAATCTTTTGTAAAGTCTTTAAATTGTAAAAAAAGGTAACAAAAAAGATAAGTACAAATGAATGATCCTTAATGTTAATCATATGAACACATGGCATTTTAATCACACTTGTTTCCCTTGGTTCCTCAGCAGTCAAGCTGGCATGGGTCCGTTCAGCAGCAGCACCGCCGGCAGTGCGCCCTTGTGCCCTCCCCTTTCCAGCTCCGCACACCTCCCACGGGCAGGCGTTGTAGGAGAAGCCTGGTCCTGACCAACACTCACGGGCAAGCTCTGGGCCGGGGGACAGAGACTCACCCAAGTCAAGCAGAGCAGAGAGCTGAGGCTGTTTCCAGGCTGAAGCTGCTGCCTGCACCCAACTCATTACCAGAGCAGGTGAGAAGAACAGCAACACTCATCTCTCAGGACACTCCGGTTTCTGGAATGCTGAGATACATAGCACAGCCACACTGCTGTGTGTCTATTTATATACTCGTTCTGCAGGTGATATTTGTATAGTTGCCAAAGATGAAGCGTTTGTTATAGAAGACGGCGGGAAGTAACTTCTCGCTTTCATATCTTTTGACAGAGACTCATCCCGTCGAGCTCTCTGAGGAACACCTCTCAGATGTCTTATGGTTACTCACCAGGTAAGAATTGAAGGCATGAAAACATAAACCCAACCACAATGAAACAATCAAGTTATCTATTACTATTTATAAAAGCACATTCCCAACATTACGCTCACAAGAAAATAGATAGTTAAGATTTGTGTCTTGGTGCTGAATTGATCCATAGACAGCATAGATCATTTAACTTTATTTAAGAAACAAAGGTCACCATTTTGAAATTGAGGCTATGACAGTGCTGCATCATATTTCTTCACAAGTGTAAGGTATGAAAGTCAACTATGGTAGCCGCCTACCTAAATACCGCCAAGGACAGAGAACATTCCATTCATACATAAATCAAACAAAGCTTTCATGCTATATTGGAGGAACTCTTGGCGCTATCAGCAGGTAGACAGAAGGTTAAATCTGCAGAAATTAAAGTGCAGGAAATGCACACATGTGCCAATGAAATGGATCTTAGCACTGCTCTAAATGCCATTTGTGCAGATGTCCCATGTGGGTGATGTCTAGTGTAATGAAACACTGTCCCACAGACAGAATTACTCCTAGACTGTGACTGACAGCACACAACTGGGCCTGAGTTACACTCTCTCTTTCTTATCTGTAGGCTCATCACATGAAACATACCAGGAATTTATCTGGTATTCAAATTATCTAA
Source organism: Brotula barbata (assembly GCA_900303265.1). Taxonomy (NCBI): domain Eukaryota; kingdom Metazoa; phylum Chordata; class Actinopteri; order Ophidiiformes; family Ophidiidae; genus Brotula; species Brotula barbata. The sequence continues at coordinate 51,781 of OMNV01000350.1, read as the reverse complement.
GACTTACAAGTTTAACTATAAACGTGCTGTAAACCAAGCCTTTGCATCTGATAGTTTGCACTTGATGTATCAAAGCAAATGGAACATCAAGGACAAATGAAGGAGGTGTGACAGTTTTGTTACGGTACCAGTTTTACAGTAAGATTATATGTTAGGACAAAGACAACCACACATAAGTACAGTGGGAATGTGTCCAGGTTTATTCAGTCAGGGTGAGGTTTATGTTTCATTGTTTGAAACTAAACGCCTCGGAATCTCTTTTTGCCCCTATAGATCAACACTCCTACCTAGAACATACAGAGCCAGATGACCAGGAAATGGACTATGACAACATTTGGGAGTATGACTGTGATACAGGAATGATTCAGCCCGCGTCTGGAATTTCAACACACTGGACAGGATTAGATTTAGGGGCCAGAGGCCTTGGTGCCATGGCAACCCAGCAGAGATGGTCATAAAACAAAACAATAGCCAGGCACTCGTCTGGACGTGTGCAAACAACAGATCTTTATCAGGGGGAAGATAAAAGCCAACTATCAAAGTCGGTGTTGCTACTGCCACATACAGTATGACCAACAAATAGTTTTAGATCCTGGGTAGCCAAGCAGACAAATAATAGAGGAGATTTAGCTCAGGAAATCACAAAAGAAAGCATGATGAAAGTGGAAGCAAACTTTCACTGTCTGTTTTATATGTAGCATAAATTAATGAGGACTACAGAGTGTATATACTGTACTTTACTTAAATTCTTGAAAATGTTATCTTTTACTATGTTACATATGTGCACTGTCAACGGTTTTAAACAAGGTGCGTGAACTTACAGTTTTTTGCATTATTTAAAGTATTTTATAACATGCCGTCCAATTTATCTATTTTCATCTTTTTTTATCTTTGCTCTGATTAAAACTCAAAAAACATTCCATCAGGGCTTATTAAAAAAACATGTATATTTTTGTAAAAATTGTAAATACATTATTTTATAAAATACAAACTTTGAGGTAAATAGAGTAGCTTCAGTTTACTCCCTGAGGGTGCTAACATAACTAATGGTACTGCTAAATAACAGTGATCTTTGTGTGGCTTCCTCTTTTAATTTTTGTTTGTGGTGTTTATTTATATTTGGAAATAAAACTGGAAAACAGAAGAAATTTGATCTCTGTTTCTTCTTATTCAAATTATTATTTCATTATCAGTGTTGAGCCTGCCATGTTGATGTCTAATGTGCTACAGGTATGAGGTATTGTCTTAACCCTACAGTAATATTCATTTACACCACATGTGCACAGAATGTCTCTTACTTAGACTCAATAGCGCTATTATGACAAAATGGACTAGACTTATGTCAAAGGGGTCCCATTAGTAATTAAAAGGCCTGCATTTATGTCTGAATGGAAACAGAGGAGATAAATTAAGCTTATTCTTGCCATACAGTTATGACCACGCTTTAAATGACACAGTGATTTTTGTCTACTTTAAATACTGTTCCTAAAGTAAAGGCAAATAAGATGTTGACCTACAGAATCTCCCAGGTGCTTTACAAATAAAGTTACCATTATCATTACTATTGTTGTTATTTGCCATAATTATTAAGGTGTGTGTGTGATGGCACTGGTATTTGGATCTGAGAGTTTAAAATGTTCATACGTTGTTCAGCAGAAACTTAAATTGGTGTGCAGCATAGTGGTTTGAGATTACTTCTTCAACCAGAGATTCAATCTAAAAAGTAGATAGGCTATATATATATCACAATAACACACTGTACTGTGCAGGATTACTATGCAACAACTCTTCATCGGTAGAGTAAATCTAATCTATTTTATGAGAGTCCAATCCAAGTTTATGTTTCCTATGTGGGTTATTCTGCTTCACAATGATAGGCAGAGCTGACATTAAAAAATAGAACACGTGCTCGAGAAACACTGACAGGTGGTGTAAGATTTAATGGCAGATGATATTACTGCCTTTCATTCATGAATTTATTCATTAGTACACAAATGAAGACTAAATTGCCCCCCATTGTAGATAGCCCCATTATACCAATACCAATGTACCTGTCTGCTTGATTTATGCTCTCCCTCGGGTCTGTGTCTATTAGAATTGATACCAACTGATCAGCTGTGATACTTTAAAACATGTGCAGTCTGTCCTCAAAACTGAAGTTTTATGGTGCTCTTATGCCATCTAAAGGTAAAAAAAAGATTCGACAAATACATTACAACATTGCAGAGTAATACCCAATGTGTTTTGCATTATTACTGTATTATTTATCTATTATCTAAAAGGTAAGTTAACATTTTAAGGTCTCCCGGAGAGCATCAACATATCTCTATGTAAGGCTGTTAGATGTCGCCCTCTGGTGTTTAAAAAGCTTCATGTGCAAAGAGCTTTGGTAAATCAGGAGACAGCCACCAACTCAAATGATCTTTTATTCAGTCAAGGACACCAAGAGTTCAAAGAGCAACACATGTCACAAAATATATCAATCCATAAATTATCATTACAATAAGAAAAAACCCTCATAAACTATGAAACTGTCACTGGCACAAGAAAAGTCCCCAACATGAGTTAGATTTTGATAGCAATATGCTGCAAGATATTTTCAAGAGTATTGCAACACAGGCAACTTCATTTTATGGAAACAAACACATTTTCCTAAATTCCTCAAGAGCCTCAAGTGAACCGTTTATCACTTTCCCATTTAACAATGCAACTCAATATAACTGTGACCAAGCTTACCTCTGGTCTCTCATCTACATACCAAAACCTTATCAATTCTGAAATATTGAAAAACATTTCTGATTAACCTAACCTTCTAGCTGCGGATTTGGTCATTTCACATTATGTAAATGAGTTCAAATATTTAAACTGCATTATCATTTTATATTTCCATTTATCAATGGAAATCAAATGGAAATCTTTTTTTAGTTTATTTTTAACAATTATAGTTCACCTGCAGCTCTTACCTGATGTTAATTTACTTTTAATGCACTTGTGTCAGGGATCAAGAATCAGGGGCAGCTTGTTGCAGTTCCTTTTCGCTGGCTACTGCCTTCTCTCTCATATATTTCCGCAGGTATCGGATGGCAGACAAAGCACTTACATTTGCCAGTAGAACTGTGTGATAGCACAAAAGATCATTCTGTTAGTCAACTGAACTAACAAAAAAAGGATGAAATATTTTATCATAACACATGAGAACTGCAGAAGTGAAATTATGTCAATACACAATTCTGACTATTATTGATTTAGTCCATTATTTTTGCATTTTAACATGAACTACAATAGTAACACCTACCAGCCTTCCAGGCATCTCCAACTTGTGGGTTAGCAGACTTCAGTACCCATGAGGCAAAAGCAATACAAACTAGACACATATCTGACTGTCTGAGTGGCACGGAGAGGGCAGCATCCAACCCTACAAAGAAAGTGACAAAGTTCTTCTGTAACATCTCAATTAATGTAGCACATAATGGCCATTTTAAAGACAACAAACTTCTACAGAGTGCAGCGGGAGGTCAGAGGAATTAGAATTAGCATTAATACACTGCCACTGGAGCAAAAGTCCCAGAATATATGTTAGAACTCCACTTCTGCAAACATACAAGGCTGCTTGATGCTATTGATATTTGATATTATGACTGCAGCGGCTTCACAAATAATCCTCATGGTTAACTGAAAATTAAGTTGTCATATCAGTATGTTAAAAGTTACTGTCTGTATCAAAGGCCTTAGCCTGTTTAACAAAAGGGATTACAAATGTAAAAACCTCTTAGGTCAAACTAATTTTTAGCTTGTAGTAAAGACAAACATAAATTACACCGTGACATTGCCAACTTAGAGAGAACACTCATTGAGCTAAGTCAAGTTATCACGTACAGCTATCTATTGGCTTTGAACCACCACATGGTCACATTTCAGTCAGTATCGTCGGTGACAGCTGAGCTGTCCATTCCAATCACGACTGTAACAGGTGACTGAAGATAATATGTCCTATACTACAACTGTCCACGTGTAAGGATCTCAACTTGTTACATATAAAATAAAATAAAAATCAAGATGTAGACTGGAGTGTAGTTTTGGTGAAAGAATGTAATCTTGGGACACATAAAGAAAAAAATATATATACATAGCCTTTGAGTTTTGGATATAAAACCAGTAGGTCTCTCAATTTTTTAATTTACATGTAAAGCTGCGAAGTTAGTCAAATCATGCATTATGCTGCTTATTAATGCAGGAATCCTTTTTGGTTTAATATGAAGTGAATCATGGTCTGTCTGAGTCTTCAATTTCATATCAGGCCACATTTGTCTACATCTAGTGTGATAGTGCTGCCACCTACAGTTCATATTATGTGGTGTGATTTGGAGGCACAATTACTGTGTCCACCATGTAGCCCGAATCCCCTATAAATTTGAGAATAACTATAAAAGATAACACATTTTCTTCTTAGTACCACTATGTATTTGAGGATATCTGGGCTTATGTGCAATGCAACGTCCACCACTGTATGTAAATCCATAATAACTATAACTATAATAGCTATAGTAACTGAGTGTATTCAGTGGTCCAGTTATTTACATTGATGCTTTTATATGAGTTGTAAGAGCTGTGAGATACGACAGAACTTACTTGGATTTGAAACGGCAGTCTCTAGATCCTCATATCTGACGCACTGCTGTGCCAGTAGTCTTGAGATTCTGTCCTCCAGGTGGAAGAGAAGTGGTTGTTCAAATGGCTCGCTTCCCAGAGTACTGATGGTAGGAATTGCCCTTTGAGGATTTCTGTTCACTTGTCTCACAGGTTGAAGAGGCAAAGTGTCTGAAGTTGGCTTCTGGCTCACTGATCTCATTAAATGAATATTCCTGAAGGAAAAGGTGCTGTTCCAAAAGAAATTCTGTCTGAGGTCACTATCTGTGAAGAAATTATCATAAACATCTGTGGTAACCTGAGATGCATTTGTTTTGTTGCTGAACCTGCTGAACACCTGAACTGGACCACAGCCTTCCTCTTCATCAGATTCAGTGGAGGAATCTTCAGAAGAGGAGGCAAAGAAATAATCATACGCCTCTGGGAACTGTAGATTTGTCTTTGATGAGCGAGATGAAGAAAAGATGGGCACCTGTTCAACTTTGGTCTTTGCTGCATGGATGAGAGGGTTAAAGAAATTTTCTGTGTCAAAGTCGGAGAAAAAATGATCATAGGTTTCAGGAACTGAATTTCCATAAGTGTAGTAGCTGCTTAATTTCTCTGTGGCTAATTGGCTGGGACATGACTCCTCTCGCCCAAAAAAATACTTAAATATATCTCTAAACGATATACTGTAGCTCTCCGTTGATGTATTCCCACTAAATGCAGATGAAGGCGAAGAGTCCATACCACTGTCTTGTCGAGGCACGTGTCCATCAGTGAAATGGTCTTTATCTAATGCTCCGTCCTGACCTTTGCAAATGGAACTAAAAGAATTTAAAGCTTGCAGATTACGCACACTTATATTTTTGGAAATCTTTCCAATGCACTTTTGTGGACTTTGAACAAGGACTGGGTCGGTTAGCGCACTCACTGGTGCCAACAAATTATGCTCAGGGTATACACGAACACCTAAGTTCACTGGGCCAGGCTCATCCTCCCACGTAACTCCGATTGATGTGAAAGAATCTGAACTTAAATCTCCCCGATCGGAAATGGTGGATCTGTCCTCAGTGACTTCTTCAAGCTTGACCTCATCCAGTTGATTAAAGAAGCCTGAATCTGTTTCAGTGAACGTGAGAGAGATTTCATTTTCCATTACAGGGGATAGAGAGCTTGGTGTATCAGAAGGCGTCATTCGCAAGCGCAGAATGTCATTTATTGTCACCTTTTCCATCTCAGTCCAAAATGAAGACATGGCAAACACTGATTTTTCTGAATCAGATGCCTTTTCTGTTTCACATTCACTTTGAGAGATTGTGATAACAGCCTCTGCTCCACTGATGAAATCACTTTCTGATTCTGTTGTGACACGTGAAACAGCCTGGTCCACATGTCCACATGCAATATCTTGTCTCTCATCCTTTCTCTGGGTCGAGTTTCCCACCATGTCCTTGATAGTTTCATTTGACAGCGGATCAATTTCTTCTGCACTGTTTCCTGTAATAGTGGAAGCCATTTCACCAGACTGAGGGGAATCCTCACAATGATGGGCGGTTATTTCTGGCACAGTTGATTCAATTCTGTCTGTTTGTGTATCCGGTGATGAACCACTTGTATCTAACATTAACTTACCCCAGGGCCATTCAGTTATACTGTCCCGGGGTGAACAGGGTCTAGTTTTAAACTTCTGGGGTTTTATATTGTTATGAGGCAGTGCTTGTACATCAGGAGCAATAGTAAGCGATGTACACAGAGGAGCGTTCATCTTTTCAAATGTAGAGCTATGATTTTGTGAGCCGAAAGAGTCCATTGCCAGTTGTTGTCTGTGCTCAGCCTCTCTTGGACATAGCACGTGACTATTTCTGCCAGAATTTCCATCCTTTACAGCCAGGAGTGACTTTGCAGTGGATATTTGGCTGTCTTCCACAGCAGGATCATTTGACTGTGCACTTGGTAGAAACCTGTGTGTCACTGGAACGACCTCTGCTGTGCAACGTTTTGGATTTTGTTCAATTTCCCAACATGTGAGAGAATGATTAATTGTACCAGACTGCTGGAGACTCTCTGCATGAACATCCTCTCTGTTCATACAGTGAGTTTCTATTGCCAGATCTGATTTACCAGATTCTTTGTCACTACATACAGCTGGCAACCCAGCATACGTATTCAGTATAGCTGACTCTTCTCCCTGTAATTTGGTGTATGGCTGTGAATGTATTGCTGCATTACCATTGTTGTTTGACATAAAACTCTCATAAGTTTGAATAGGTGTGGTTGCTAACCTATAGGTTGCGGTATTTTGAGGCCAACCTGATGCTTTACACCTTTTTACATTTACATGCTCTAATAAATGTTGGTATTGTCCATCACTTGGAGGAATGGAATGAGAAAGCTCCTTTGCAGTTGTAATTACTGGTAAATTCCTTGTGGATAAACATGTGTAGTCACTACTTTCTGTTTCCTTTATGTACAATGCATCGCTGTCAACGGATAAACATTGATCATGTTTTAACATCCATGAATATTCTTCGTCTGAATCGCTCTGCTTCAATGACACTAGCCTCTCGTATCCACTCTCATTTGGCTCAGTGCTCAGCCGTTTCTTCCTCCTTCTCTTCTTTTTGGTAGAGGAAGATGGAGACACCTGTTGGCTGGCTTCATTATGTGTAGTTTTTGGGTGTGTGTCTGCCTGAAGAGCAAATAATTTTTGGTCTTCCTCCCATTCATAGTCCTCCATAGCTTGACTGACTGATTGACTCATCGACAAATCTCCCTGCTTAACATCATCCAGATTTTTATTAATCTCGGAGGTAATCTGTTTATCCGAGTGACACATCATTTCTGAGCAGACATCCACGTCAGGTAAATCATGAGACAGAGTCTGTCGTCTTAGCTCATTAACTCCAGTTTTAGTACAGGCCTCCTGCCAGATGAGTGACTCCACTTCATGATGAGTTGATCTGCTAGTCTTGAAGAGTGAGTTATTAACTGGGGGTCTTGGGGAAAATTTGGAATCAGGCTCATCTTTTTTCGTTGTGTTTATGTTGCTGATGGTGTCAACAGACTCTGTGGTCTCTTTGCCAATTGCTGTTTCATTCCTTGCAGCCAGGGAATGCAACTTGGGGATGTTTTTTGGCAAAGCGCTGCTATTGTTGCTGGTTGGTTGCCCATCGTGTAGCTCCTCCCCCCGTGCTGCCACTCTGTTTTCTCCAGCTCCTGCTTGGCTTGGCTCAATAGGTTTCTCAGCCTCTGTGAGACTTTTCAGTCTTTCAAAGAACGTATTGACAGACTGCAGGTGTATATCCTCTTCACTGCCAGAGAGGACATTCTCCATACCACCGAATCCATATCTGCTGAGGTAAACGTCCACAGGGGAGCCTTCACAATCAGGGGGGCCATCAATGAGGCAGTTAGCCTCTCGAAACCCTGCTGTTTGGTCAACTTTAAGATCCTTGTCAATTTGAATGGAGCCCGTATTATCATCAATGTCACTCATGCCCGAGTCATCCAAACCAGCTAATGAAGGAGGAAGCAGGTTACATGCCTCGCATTCCGCAAAGAAACTGTCCCATTCTTGGTCAGAGATCTGCACACTGTATTCAAAGTCATCCATTTGGGCAAAAACCTGTAAATAATTAAAAACCTCTAAATATACATATAAATATAGACATAAAAATATCGACTGCAAACAAGTTTTTAACATTAAAAATGGCAAATAGTGGATGTTATCTATGCAAGATGGCAAATGAGAAATAATAAATTTAAATGGCCATAGAGTAGCAAGTAAGCTTAATATAGACATTCTCAGTTAGACACTAACAGAAAAGTTGCATATACACCATGCATGTAAGAGAAATTTCCTACAGAAACAACAACAACAAATTCTAGCAGGAAATATTACAACTACTATTGTATCTAGATATGATTTTCAACATCAGTGCAGTTTTCCTACCTGTCAGAGCTCTGCTGTGATCCTGGTGGAGGTCAAGGAAGTGTGTAGTCTCACAGCACCATGATGTGTCCCGTGTTGGGCGTCCTTGTGCATGAGCAGCATGACAAGCCCCATGATGTGATATATATAGAGTGGTGCTTCTGATCACGTAATACACGCAGCGTTCTCCCAACAGAGGCATAATATTTCAGAACTGTAAATAGAGGTTCTACTTGCAACTGTTAAAGTGGTTACACAGTAAATGTTCTGACACTATTATATGATTTGCTGTGAAAGGAGCCTGGACTAGGTAGTATTTGTTTTTATTTACAGGTCTATTTTATTCCTTCTGTATCATTATCACTGATAAAACAAGGCAAACACCTTAGAGCACCTGAGGAGTACCTGCAGTCACCTCTATGTTGGCATGTGTTCGTACTTCCAACAACAGTCAGTGCCTCAGCACTGATGGCATCTTCTGGAGTGTCAATACCTGATATCTTACTGCTATGATGTCATGGGAAAACAGGGGATCTGGATTATTCCACTTACTTACTGTGGGAATGAACAGCGCATGCTGCTGGTGTCCCAGAAAGTCCAAGAGAAGTAACCGGAGCCCTTTCACGTGCGATTCATCTGACAAGAGATCAGCCACAGACAGCATCTCTGAACCAAAATGAGAAATACAGAAAATGCTTGTTACTTTACTTTATCTTTAAAATATATCGAAATAAACTTAAACATTCTTGTATTATATTATGAAAAAGAAAAGTAATTCATCACTTTAAACTGGGTGGCTTGGCTTAGGTGGTAAGGTGATCACCTAGTGATAAAAGGGTTGCCAGTTCAATCCCGGTTCCTCCATGTCGAAGGTCCTTGAGCAAGACCCTGACCCCAAATTGCTCCTGACAAGCAAGTGGGCCTTGCATGGTTACCTTGGCTGTTGATGTGTGAATGAAACATTGTAAAGCGCTTTGGATAAAAGCCCTATAGAAATGCAGTCCATATACCATAAACTAAAGAATTCAAAGATTACTTTGTTTATTCTGATGTCTCTGATAAACAATGTGGCAACATGATCAATTTATTTAAAACTAAAAACTTTAAAAAGTCCATAAATGAACATTGCGTCTTGTTTTTTGAGGTTCATCTTGTAGCTTTCGTGTAATTATTTAGGTTTAAATCTACCATTTTACAAATGTATTTTGTATATACTATCTGGCCTGGCAAAGTATTTTTTGAAGGTTTGTGCAAATCTGATTTCTTATCTAAATTAATGTGTCTGATTTCTGTTTAATATCTCATATAATATCTCATTTAATATCTAATACCTTAAAGTGGTTTTGACAGATACATACATGCACTTTATTACAATACACTACATTTAAAATATTTGTGGTCCTTGGTAGACTATAGTGTTAAGCAGTAAAAATTGCTCAAATGTAAAATCGACTACTAGGGACGCCGTTTTATCTGAGGTAGGCTTGAGCCTTTGTTTACAGCTATCAGTAAGATTTAGTTACAACAATGGGATTACGGGGCCATCCTTGCTGTCATAATGTCACTGATAGTAAAAGATAGTGAGATAGCCTATCAGTTCTGATCTCATTACCAACTGTTAAACTCTACTTAACAGATGCCTAATGTACCTTAATTGCAGTTGAAATGTAAAGACTTATGAATGGTTTAAGGCTGAATGCCTTAGGCAGAGCAAAAAAAGATTTAACTGCTCACCGGCTCTTTGAGAAATAACTATATCTAAAAATGCTAATTCTGTAGATTTTCCCTTTAACATTGCACTGCATTTCACAAACAAATACATAATAGATGAAAACAAACAACTGCATTTGTAAAGTTAATACACATCAACACCACCCTGATTTCTGTCCAATTTGCATCAAAGATGTTCACAAGCTATAACCAGTGTCATTATTTGCCTAATTTTCATCCCTATAGTTATTTATGAGAAAACAGACCATCTAATTAGCCAACCCACAACCTGGGCTGTGTGCCCAAGAGGGTCCTCTCAATTCATCAGCTGTGATAAAGAGAAACAAGCCAGGGCCTGTGTGGCTCTGCTGCACCTGGGGCAGTGGGCCGTTTTGACACGGGTGGGATTCTATTTCCATCAACAGGATTAGGCCCTTATGAGTCACTTCTTGGAGTTGAGATTGAAATCTGTTTGCGCTGTTTCACAGAGGCTAATGTGGCACAATTTCACTCTAATTGTTTGCCATGTCAGACCCCGCGATTCAGCGTCAATTAAACAAAGCCCAGTAAATAGATGCATTCATCACAGGCCCAGTGTCATGATGTTTAAACAGAGAGGAGCTGTGTATGGTCCCGTTACTAAGCATCCTCTGTTGGTGGCATCTTTTGTGTCCAAGTCTCAATTATGGCAAAGTGGGAGGAAAAGGTAGAGAGCAGTACACAAAGATGCCTAGTTTAGAACTCAGCGGCTGCTTGTTGACGTAGTTGTTGTTTACTAATTTACAAATGCCACACAAGTTGTGTTAGAATGTTTTAAGTGTTACTGGCCAAAAGTGATTTGAAAACAATGTGGAGCACAAAGGCATCAAATACTGAATGACTGTACACTAAGTACAGTGTTTATAAAGTTACTGCACTGGCAAATGTGCAAACAATGTTTGTGAAAAAAAATTAATTGTTATTGCCTTTTCACTTTTTCTCTCCGAGTGCATCTGGCCATTTTAGATATAAAGTTATATACAGTATATATATATATACTGTATATATATGCCTAGCTGCAACAGTGATGGAACAAGTGTTTTTTGGAAAATACTAAATACAGAAATTCTCATACAAACTCTACATCCTAAAGATTTGTGTATCCAACTTAAACTATAGCCTTCACATTTTTAATATCCAGGTTATTCCATAGAAAGTAATGTCAAAAAATCATTAAGAGTACAACCAAGTCCCTTAATCCACAAGGCAGACAAAATCTTTCCTAGTTTGGGCATAATTACATTTATGCATCTCTCTTTAATCTTTAATCATTTTTAATCTGCTTCTGTTCCACATCATTGTGCTCTCAATATAAGTTTTTTTACACATACGAACAGCCCAGCATACATAATACTTAAATATAAAACTCCAAATGTGTTTAATATCACACTGTAATTTGTTCTGCGACCTAAATGATATTGGGGGGAAAAGGAGATTTCATGTCACGAGTAAGAGCTCTTTAAAAACACAATATTACTTGTCGGTCCAAACAAGACAAAATGTAAGCTGGCTTCAGAGAAACGGCCAAAATATGTGAGAAGTCGTTCTTTTAATGTTTTCTGCGTAGTGTGGCTCCTGTGTGAAGCTTTACCTTTTCCTGCGGTCTGCGGGGTTTTCTCGTTGCGGGGCTGGGAAGCCTGCGGGTATCGGGGGATTATCCGCCCTGACAATGGCGAGATTTGATCAGGCACACTGACAAAACATTATTGTCCTCACCTGAAATGTCAGAGAAAACACAGTATCAGTCCACAGACATTTTGGTCATGGCAAAGTGTCGTCTGCAGACAACCCCGAGGGTTTACTGAGGATATGAGCGGCTTTTAACGCAAATTTTAACCAAATTACTCCCACTGGCCTTGTTACGGACAACGCGCAGGGACAGGAGAAATGGCATCCGTGGCAACAACGTCTCGACACGCACGATAAATTTAACATCCAAGGCAGCCAAGCACATTTGAATGCATTCCCCCAAAAACTGTCCTGTCTCAGAAATAACATAATATTTTCACTTACTCAGTTGAGAGTAACTCTTTGGGTTGAAAACACTACTTCCTGTCCACCACAAGATGGCGGAGAGAGCCCGCCATGAAAAAACAAACGGGGTCAGATCTGGTTGTTATCCCTGAGTCTCAAAGGATGACGAAGATTTACAATGAGTGCGTTTCGTTCACACTTCAACATAAATCAATGGTCAGAATGACAGTTTAAGTGTTGGATTCTGTTTAGGTGTATTATTTGCACCAGAAATCGGTTAATTTCTAGAGAATTTGCACAAGATTGTACAAACTAGCAACAAGTACAGACGAGAATAACAAATGTCCTCGTATGGCACTCATTCAGGGCACTGTAATAAAACAATAATTTCATGTATTTATTATTCCTAAAGCTAAATGTTGTATTTCCAGCCATCAATAGTGGAAAACCCAACTGTTTAAAGATTTAATGGCTGTTTGTTTACATAACGTAAACCTTTGCCAAGTCCAATGAAATGAGTAATATGTTGCAACAATTTCTCTCTCCACAGACATTAATATAGAGCTTGCGCAGCACCATCATAAATGTCTCGAAATGTACCTGCCGTTAACACCAACAGGACCAAATCCCTTACAGTAGGTTAGTTTTTTTGGGGGGGGTGTCAGATTTTTTTTGGCATTTCTGCTTTATTATGATAGGTACAGCAGAGAGACAGACAGGAAGGACAGGGCCAAAAGAGGGGAGCTGCTGCAGAATGTGGCATGTGCTCCATAACAGGTGAGCCACCGTGGCGCCTTTTCTTGTTAGTTTTATTCTCATTTTGCAGACAGCATTGTGGTCTGTTTTGGTTCATTTTGTTAAGCACTACATATCATAATACTACAGCTTAACGGAACATAGCAGCAGCATAGCAATTTTACACAAACCCTTCATGTCTGTGCATTTATGAATAATATATTTAAGAGCTGAGAGATGGTGAAATTCCCTAAAGATCATCTAGCCGTGTACGGCTGTACTGTTTCTCCACGGGTCATTGTTTTGATAGGAAACTGCACAGCGTTGCTGAAAAGTATATAGCTAAACCGATTGTCTCCTGGAGATCAGAGGCTTTTTGTTTTTACATAACCTACTTCTGCAGTGACCAGACATCCTGTTTTACATCTCTCGGTTTTTGGTTCAAATGTTGTGATTATTTCAGGGAATGTTGGGGAAGGTGGATGCCGAATACATTTCAGTGATATCCGCCCGCTTCGCTGTCTGGGCCCTTTCACACAGGATGCCTCAGCGCCACTGCTGCACTCTGAAACCCATTCAGATTTGCCGATGCGCCGAGGAAAGCGGCGAACACAACGGAGCTCGACGGTTGGCGAGCCTGGGCGCTGTGACGTATTTCAGTGTGGCAAACACAAATGAGGCAGCCCGCCAGAACTGGAAACGATAGCTGATTTTCCAAAACACGGATGAAAAGCTTTCACATCATTACGCATTGGTCAAAGTCCAAATTCTTTTAGACACTTAGACAGAGTGTCAGATTCTTGAAGGCAGTCTGACTTATGGCTCATAAAACATTTTTTACAACTTTTCTATTTGAAGACAGACAGATGAGGTGATTATAAAACAGGCCAGATGAGCAGAGTAGAACAGTAAGCAATTAAAGGCTGCAGACACATGACAAGACAAGAGCTCTGTACTTAAGGAGTGAGATGACCCTGGTTTGCACTGGTGTGTCTCTGGCCTTCGTCTACCACTCTGTCATCACTACATATGACCCTCGAGGCCTCATCAGCTGGGTTAATGAGTGAAAGACAGCAAACACCGTTCACTCATGTGCTTTGGAATGAGCTTCAACTGGACCGCGAACATACCATCGATCAAGGACGTTTTGTCAAAGTTGTATTGCTGACTAACTGATTAGTTATTCATCTATTGATTATAGTATGAAACATTGCTATTGTTGCCATTGTTACACACTGGCATTACTGTTTTGAATTAACAGTGTGTTTATCGTCTCACCAAATTGTATTCCTAAATCTCATCAAACATATAGTGATATGAAATTACCCCTCTCATCAGTGCTTATCAAACAGACACCCTCAGCTTGCACGTCACATGGCAATAAAATAATGGATTTTCATAAAACAGCAACTTGAAAACATGAACATTTTGTTTGGTTTTTGTTGTATATTTTGCTTTTATCTTTTATCTCTTTGTTATTCTTTTTCTTATCTACATCCCTGTATCGACGGCAGCACTAACTGAATTTCCCCACAAACAAACCTTTCAGTTCAGCTGAGCGAGAGCTGTGTAAGTCATTCTAATGAGGCTTGTTTTGAATGACAAGTATGGCTGCTTTGGTGTTTGCACTCACAGTTCAGAATGATTCATTGTGTTAACTTGGAGAACATCCTCTTTTTACCATGTCTGTGCTTCTGTTCTCCTGCAGACGTACTCCTGAAAAGCAGCAGGCTGTTTACTTTGGGTTAACCATACGGCAAGCCGTGTGAGAAATCATTCTTCTCATGGTAGACTGCGGGTTAATAAGTCATCTGAGGACAAAGAGCTGAAAAGCCCACCACCTCAAACCAAGCGATGGCCTTCCTTCCTTTGGTTTGGGTCAGTGAGGTTATCAGTGACAGAGGAACAATAGGAAGTGCTATGGCCAATCATATCACAGCACTGTCACTCACTTCCTGCATACCACCACACAGTTCTGCACAATGCCGCTGGGAATCAGAGTTATCCGTGCAGTGTTCTCATCACATCCGATAGAACCGCGCCTCTCGTCAACATTTCCCTCAGGGTGTCACATATAAACAACCAACTGACCTTTCATTTATTATTACAACGTAGCACTTCATGATATCATTAATCAATACCTCTAAATGTCCCTTTTGAAGCTGCACAGGGTGCACAAGTGACCTACCGACATTTAAATAACCCACTGCTCCTGTAGATTTATGAATGAATATATCCCATAATAACTGATCACAATAAAAACTAATCATTTATTTTCATGTCAGAATACTGTACAGCCTACTTGGCAAACTTCATCTTGAGTAAGTGTGAAATTTCTACATAAGCGTCAAGATATATGATTCTCACCAATTTTATGATTTCTATTAACCAAGTTTTGGTTTAAAGACAAGCTATAAGGCCAATGTGATGTTTGTTGTGATTTGTGATGTGATTAAGGTAACTACCAGACCTGGCCCACTGTGGTATCTCACAGTATGTTTATTCTGTCTCAGTTTAAAAGATCTTTTTTTAGAAGCAAGTTTAACATAGAATGCAATCAACAGATACCGTAGACATTAAATAATGGACTGAGAAGTGGCACCTCACCCTTGTAATAAGAGTGTTCTAGCTCCAGTTTTGGGCTGAAACGTGAACATGGAGGCAGTTTGCAAGGCGTCTCCTCTGCACTCCCCTCATAAGGAAAAGTCGTAATGTACAGGTTGCGACCTTGTCAAACCCAGCCTGTAAATCACAGTGGAGGCACACAGCCCTGCTGCACTCGCCCACAGGCCTGCAGTTTGAAAGTCGGAGCCTGAGTCAAACGACTGTCTGTCTGTGCTCTGTATGGCCCTGCTGCCCTCTGGATCATAGTCAGCTGGTGAGATGGGCGTAACACTGCTGAGGGAACAAGGCATCCCTGGAGTGACTTCTGCCAGTCTCCCCACAGCTGAGTCACTGGGCAGTTCCCTCCCACCCACGGCAGTCGGGGTGAACTGTCCTGTCCTTTCATTGGGATCGTTGTTTTTAGTTCCATGTGCTTGGCCTTATTTGTATTACGTACTTTATGAATTATTATCCATACATTTTATGTCTATAGCCACTGTGAAGATGAAGATAGTCCTCATTTTGTGTTCCTTGTTAATGGCAAGATCAGAATTGGCAGATACATATATAAAAAAATCCACATCAGAAGGAGAAGATGGCAAAGTTATTTTTGCTCCTTCAACGTAACTTTTTGTCAAATTTATTTATTTATTTTGACCATGTAACAAATAACAAAAATTAAATTAAAAAAAGATACCAACAGAAAAATTAAGTAAAAGCAAAACATGAAATGAAATGAACCGTCAAAATATGCACAATTTTACATGAAAAAACATATTGTCATCTTGAGCATTATCACCCCACTTTTTTCCATTATGACAATTATACACAACTTCCTCCCATGCACATAGGAGTAACTTAAAAAAAAAAGGAGAACACACCTCAGGTTTAATTACCTGTATTCAAGGTCCTCCAAAACATTTTTTTTTGCCAAAAACATAATGAAACATCAGCTCCACTACCTATAACAGCCCATACTTTAACAGCCTCATATTTCCTCCTTCAAATGTAAAGTTTGTTTTCCTTCCTGTGAACGCGGATCCCCCACTGTGTTAAAACGACTCCATGACACCACTCAATGCACAAGGTTATCAGTGACTGAGACAGAGCCTCGGCTGTGTGGTAAACTGTAGAGTCTCCTTCCCTAGTTTGTTCCAGTACAGCTGTTTAACTTCTGTTAATGATGCGTTGCATCGAGGTTGAATGGCACATTCTTACGCCGATACTTCAGATGTTTTTAACTCTTTTGCTATTGAGGTCTGGGGGACTGTGGATCAAGTAGGACTGAAAGGCAGCTAAATTAACACAACCAGTCAGTCAATGCTGGCCTTTGCCGCCTGAGAGTGTGGAAGAATTTGCATTGATGCAGCGCCATTCACTCGACAATACGGTCGCTCACTGACAAGTGCTCCAGTGCTCGTCTGGGTCTAGGAGGGTTCAGCTCTCCAAGCAAAGAGACTCTTCAATTGTGTGATGCCAGAGGCCACGAGAGCTTAGGTAACGAGAGGCATGTTGAAGCTTATTTGCTTGCTAGTTGCCATAACAGAAAGGGCAATAAGTAGTATTGGCTGATGTGTTCCCCTGGTTAATGAACTATAACAATAGAAAGCGGTCAAAGGTCAGTAGCACCACTGCCTTCAGTTCCGAAACCTTCTCACAATTCACACCGTAATCAGTCAGTGGGTTTACATGCACCGTTGCATTCGAGCTATAGTTATAGGTTGATTCGGCCAAAGAGCTCGGTTATATCGTTGTTTCAGTGTAAAGAGCCGCGGAAGAATTCATCCATTGACGGAAATATGTTTTGACTAGGGGAGGTGGCAATATGCCCTTTACAGCTGGTTGCAAGCAGACTTTCTTCCCGTTGACCTTTTGCGTCACATACCAAAACAAACCAGCAAGCAGCGTCCCTGTCCACGGGCAAATTTAAAAATTAAAGATCAAAGAAAAATCAACACCCTTACAGTGCGGTACATTTGGCACGTTCTCTACTTTTGATACAAATGAGATGCTCAGCATCTCTTGTGCTTATAGTGATGATGAGTATAGCAAATGTTTTTCTTCAATATCAGTACATAAATGGTGTGCACATGATGTCACTCATTTTGGCTCCAGTCATTGATTGGCTTCAGTTAACGTCGTGGTCTTGATCAATAACGGTATAGCGTAGAAAAATCATGGCTGCAGCCACGTCCAAGTCTGACTCAAAGTGCAAAAGAGGTTCCGTGTAAAGGTTTAGAGAGAAAATAAACAAATGGAAAATCTTTTTTTTTGGGCGGAAAATTAATTATTAGATTAATTGATTAATCGGTAAAATAGTTGTTTTATTTTGAAAAGGTTTTATACAATGAACCACACAGATCTAGATTAATGTGAATCTGTCATACTGCGTTCTGTTGTGTTATGTGACTTTCTATTAAATTATTACTTCAGCTCCATATACTACAGGCATTATATTACATAAAGTACATATTTTGTCTATTACAACACACAAGCCAGTAAGAAATGTATACAGGATGTCTCTGTGGGAGAATTTAAAATTCCATACAGGAGGAACCAGGATGGGGATCGGAACTGAAGACATTTAACTGGAGCCATCATGCTGCCCAACCTAAGCTACAACTCACAAGAAACAGCAAACTTGGAGTTGCAAGGCTTTTACCTGACAGCAGTGATTTCCTGCGAGGCTTAAGAGGAGCCAAGAGAAAGAAACACCTGCCAGCTGTAGGGTGGTGAAGCCCTGCCGATGGTTATGATGATGATATCATAGCATTCCTAGGGTTCACTGCAAGTTCTCACCTAATCTTCTCTGATTGTTAAACCACAGTGGACTATATGTGTTGTAGTACCGGTTGGCGCCTATGCGCCAGGGGAAAATTGTCTACAGTATTTCAGCCATGTGCGATCTTGTGTGCCGTCTTTCACCCTACCTTGTTTCTTCAAATACTAATTTTCCTCCATTTTTTTCTCCATGTTTTGTTACGTGTAAATACCAGGTTTTACTCTATGTGTGGACAGTCTACACTCATGATGGTGCTAAGACCATATACTTGCACACAACTCTGTGTACTTCACAGTTTTAATCAAACCACACAGAGCACAACATGCTGAGAAAGGCCTACCCCCACTGTAGCCTGGGAAAATGCCAGCTTGTCTCGAGAACTTCCAAACAATCACACCATCCCCTCCTCTACTTTCACAGAGCTCCCACTGTGTTGTAATATAACCTTAGAAGGGGGTACCAGGGTAGCGAGAGGTTAGTGCTGCCCGTGGGTACATCATAGTTGAAGCTGCTGGACTGCCACACGATATTACTAAATACTAGCTGCCGTGTTGAGGTTGCTGAGGTGAAGTGCCTGCTTGGGGCAGGTGGGGAGTCGGGTGTGGCTCAGGATTTCACAGTGGGCACTGGTTGATTAAAAGTGTTTCAGCACAGTGGTGACCGGTGGTACCCTACAGCTTGCAGTGAGGAAACTAACTGCATCATATATTACCAGGATGAGTTGGGGGCTGTGAGTGTTCCCACAATGCACTGGAGATGGAGATTTACAGGGGTGAGGCCTTTTTAATATTGTCCCACAGACTGGATAGAGCCAGCCTCTGTCAGCTTTCAGTATGTGTGCATGTGCAGGACTTGGAATATATATTTCAAGTAATAGTTCGGTTGTGTGTCTCTCAGCAACAAGCCTGAGTTTATCTAGTAGGATGTCTTGATTTGATAGGAGAGAACAATCTTACAGCATTATAATTCCATGTGTGTTAAACGTAAGCAAACTGATAACTACACGTAAATGTAAATAAAACATAGCAGGGCAACATCAAGGAGTTTGGATACATACACAGGCTTTATCACATTAGTTACCAATCAATAATAGACCATACGTCATTGAATCACTACTAGCTAGACAGTGATAAACAATTTAATTACATGTGCACAAATTTAAAAGAACACACGTATACACACACACACACACAGACCCTCAACAACACTGTCAGGCGATCCAAGTCTGATAAAACTTTTTTTATATGAACATCTCAGTGCAATGTGCCTGTTGCAGATCCATAGTAAGTGACCACGTAAACTTCCACTTCAATGCCATTGTAGCCGTCTTTTAGGCCAAGGCCTTATTTTGCTGAAACACACTGTAGGCTTATATTTGCTGTATGGAGCTCACCAACCCTTGATGAAACCTATTAGACAGTTGTTTCTGACATGTCAATGAGACACTACCTTTATGGAGACAAAAACAGCTGAAAGGAGAATGAATAAGGGAGTTGGGCAGAAACGCATGTTCAGTAGAATGCTGATGTCACTGAGAGTCTGCAGCATGTCCGTACAAATGGGATGCAGCTTGGTGCTGAAAGTCTATAAGCTATTTTTGCCCCCTATTGACCAAAAACATATTGGAGCTAGGCATCTAAATAGTCAAAATGACAACATCAATCAAATGTTTATATATGAAATATTCACACTGTATGTATAATGATAAATGTAATTTATATAGTGCCATTCAAGGAAACCAAGGACGCTTTACAAAGTGGGGAGTCATGGATTATACTAATAATGAAACTGAGGAAAACTGTAACTGAGTAAACATTTTCCATTCTGTTGCTGAAACCTGGAAAGCACTTTTAGAAGATTTCTCCTTTCACTTGCCCCCGCCCTCAACTTCCTCCAGGCCATAATGCTGCTTTTACTCCTGCTGTTTCACCTTCTCTTATATGACCATCTCTCCCCCTGCTGTGAGCCAACCTGCCATGTAAAGACCCTTCTCCATGGAGAGAGAGAGGCTCCACAGGTGAGAGCGGCCTGGGGACAAGCTCTCCAGCTGAGCGACAACATTCTCATACTCTCTGCCCTTTCTCTGGAAGAAAAACATCCAGCCACAGACACATATGCAAGCAGGCGGGCAGGCAGGCAGGCAGGCAGACAGCCAGGCACACACACACGCACGCACGCACGCACACACACACACACACACACACACACACACACACAACCTGGATAGAAACCACAAGGTCATACAAGTACTTGTGTTTTTTTTCTACCACACATTTTCTGCTAAATGCCGTCAAACATTTCTCGCAATCAAAGACTCACCAAGTTTTAGATTGCTATGGTAACACCAAGTACTGTTGATTACATCTTGTGAGCTTTTGCGACCTGATTTAAGAGTGGAAAATATCCACTGAGACTTAAATGAGCACAACATGATGTATGGGACTAATCAGTGAACTGTAGGGAGCACTGAGCTGACTGCTATATGTAAACGGAAGCTTCAAAAAAAATGATTCCCACTCATTCATTTGTAAAGTTATTCTGCTAGTGGATTTTTTTACGTCATTATTCATTATTTAACTACAATACAGCGGTAGATAAAGTATCTCAAAGTTATACTTGAGTGAAAGTAGAGATAACTGTTTTAAAAATTGTGCCAAGTAAAACTGACCCATCAGAAAACAAACATAAACTGATGTTAATTTGATTTAAGTATCAAAAGTATTTTTTCCATAATAACAGTCACCAAAAGTATTAAGTATAAAGTAAACGCATTGCTGGTCCTCTCTCCTCTTTCGACCTTGTGATTGTCCTCTGATGACCTCAATTATAATCATGTCCATCACCCCACATGTCTTTAAAGATAAATAGCGACCATATCTTCAGTTACCAATCACTTGAATGAAGTCTTTCAAACTTTAATTACAGAATGTAGTGTTCTGTTTGAACTTTAACGAACCATACCGTTTATTTCGACATCTTACAGTCAATCTATCACAAACAGGAAGAACTCAAACTGATTCAAACCAACAAAACTAAGTAACAGTACAGTTTTTGGGATTTTTACCAACATCACACTTTACATAAAAATCTAACAATTTTTCATGCGATACGTAGAAAAAATATTTACACCCCACTAAAGTACAAAGTCTCCTCAAAAATAAATAAGTGCTGTAGTGAAGTATTTTTACCAAACCCAGCAGTTCGTCCGATTGGACAGCATGTCTCGGGAAGTGATCACATTGATGTCTGAGTGGAGGTGATATGCGTCATCTGTGGAAATGCTGAATGACAATGAGAGGACAGGAAATTGTGATACTTGATGAAGGCCACAAGCCAAAACATCGGAACTTAACTCAGCTATGATGAATCTAGGAAGCAAATGTACCGATTAAGGAAAAATGTACGTTTGTGTGTGATCTGGTCTCACCGCTGTATGCTTTGGCAGCAAAACCAAACCAGAATCTCTGTAACCTCTGACCTGTCAGCTCCGGATGAAAACATTTTTGGTTTGATTGTGCAATAATGGGAACAATCGGCCCAGTTAACTTCGGAAAAAAAAAAAAAAGGAAAAAAAGAATATCATTAAAGAGGTAGTTTCTTACTCATAATATGATGCTGGATTTGCCTGCATCTGGTTGAGAGCACTTACTTCATTATTATACTTTAGAACTAATGTTATAATAACATGTCCTTTCTGTCACATCATTACATTTAGTTTCAAATCAAAGGAAATCTGTTTCAATGTAACTGTAAAATACATTTTTAAGTACATTTAATGATACTCAAACATAAATCTATTACAGTGATGGGAATGAGAAAAGTACAGTTTTTGACTTGTGGTTTTTTGATATCTGGGTTGGGGACAATGATCAATGCTGATAATAAGAGGTACAATGCAAAATGTTAATGTTAAATTTAAGTGTAGAAGCTGTTTAAGAGATTGCAACATAATCTTAATGTGGACAAGACAAAAAAAAAATTCTGAACATAAAAGTTCCCATATTTGCAGACCTGCAGTTTTATGGTAAAAGAATTGTGCCAAATACAGGATAATGGCTCTTAGGAACCGTGTTAGTTTTGTGTCTTGATATGCTTTTAGCTCCTTTAGTCTGTCAATCACCAGCTGTCCTTCATATCACTTTTTATTGCTGCTGACGTTGACAGATTTTGTCCTATACCGATCAATAAAGATTGATTACCTAAGCACAGCAAAGACAACATTTGGGTAAATAGGTAAACAACATTGACGGGCACACACATACACACACAGAGAAACACACATGTTAGTGGAGACATGAATAATTCAATTAGTGGGGTGGGATTAGCGCGAGTGGAATATTCCATATAAATCCTCTCCTGTTGATCCATGGTGCTCAGTCACTAATATCTCAATGCGAGTTTGAAAAAGTCCACAGTGCCTTCATCCACACACCCGCGCGTGTGTTTGTGAACGTCTGGTTTCCTGGAGCTTATGACGAGGGAAATAAAGGCAGATGGTGCCAGGAGGCCAGTGAGACGAACCCTGTGTGGTTCTCGGGGAATGTCTGGGCCGGGGGTTTTTAACAAACGTGGTTCCAGTTTCACATTGCCAACAGCATGACAGCAGTGGAACAAAATCAGAGTCGGTGGTGAGATTTCCACTGCCCACTCACGCTGATGCATATTTTTGGATAAAGGGAGATCTGATTGTATAGAGCGAATAGATAGGGGAGAATCTTTGATGAGACGACGAGCAAATAATCTCAATAGCAGGGAACAATGGAATAAAACGCACGACATGGGCCACTTACATGCTCTGTCGATATTATTCCCATGTTGACCTTAGATTCAGATTGAGGTTTCATAAACTCTCATCAGGAGAAGTGTCTCTCTCACTGCTCCATAGACAAAAGGATTAACGGCAGCATCATCTATTGGAGCCTTTTTTCCCCTCTCCCTTCAGCACTTTGCTTCGTCTGATGAGAAATCCACCACAGAGTCTGGCTGAGAGCGCTGAGAGCTTTGAGCCCATGATGACTTGTTTGTGTTGCCTGTCTGTGTCTACCACATATCTCACTCTGCTCCTGTGAAATCACAGCCCAGTGTGTCTGTGTGTCTGCTTTAAGTAGGTCAGCAGAAGGACAGGAAATCACTGTTCACCTGAAATGTGCCCCCCCCCACACGTCCAGACAAATCAGCCGCTTACCTATGAATGAATGCTGACATGAACGCTCTACCTGCTGCACACACGCTGTTAGGAGAATACCGCTTCTGCTTGTATGCATTTCAATATGTTTAAAAGCCTTCGCCCTCCTCATCCTCTTCTCTCAGCTCCTGTTTAGCCTTCATTTACCGCTTACCTAACGCATGAATAATCCCTGCTCTCCCCAAAGTCCCTTTTGCACACCATCCTGAACACATTGACTGGTTTGCCTGGAAATTATGGACCTGTCAGCTCCATAATTTCAGGGGATTTTGTGGTTTTAAGATTCAGTTGCTTAGGGTAACTGAAGAGAGGAGAAAAAGAGACCGTTTCCAAGTACTTTTTATGTCCTCCTCTCATTGTCTTGTCTGCCAGGCAGATGGGTTGGTTTTGCATGTCAAGCTTGTGCTGCTCTCAGCAGATTTTGGGGCATTGCATCAGAGGGAGCGGAGTGTTCTGATCCCAGGGCAACAACTAAACACTGCAGTGCAGAGATGAGGAGGAGAGAGGGTGAAAGGGCAAAGGAGGGCAGGAGAGGGAGGAAAAGATGGGTCGCTGCGAATGAAGAGGAACAGTAGGAACAATGAGATGAAGAGGGAGAACAGCCAAGTGGATAAGTGCTAGCTTTTTTGAATCAGAGGGAGATAAACACATATCAAGAGGTCTGGGGCCAAACGTGAGGATGACCTCATATTTACTGAAACTGATCCCCATATCGTACACTTGGCGCAGGGTGGCACAAATTGTGAATGTACCCCCGACGCAGTTGCCATTTTAACGCACAGTGCCCATGTTGTGTAAGTAGCAAATACACTTGCGCCCGTTTGTGGGGTGTGTTGGTCTAGCAAAATGTTGGTACATTGCTATCATGGGGAAGCAGAATGTGTTTGCATTTTACACCAACTCAAACCACGTCTGAAAGCAAGTGTATTATTGCGCACTGTTTTTCTGCTATTTTAAGACTGAAATTTCGAGAACATATTTGGGTTCGAAATGCACGTGCACTCTGCTTGTTAAACACAGGGGCGCGCATTATTGCGTTCTTGTGCCAATTTTATTATGCCAGAAAACAATAGCGTCACGCAGTTTGCTTTAAAATTAAATTTTTTACTAATAGCCCCTCTATGCAGAAAAGCAGTCACCTTGATACAAAACGATACTGTCACCTAAAAATATAACATTTTTTCATCTAATTGTAATATTTGATGCAGGATTAAATTTTTTACTTTAGTGTAGTAGTTTTTTTTTAAAAACGATAGTATTATTAGATTGGATTTCACTAAATGTTTTTGTGCATGGAAAAAGTGATAAAGAGACAATGATGGGATACAGGAAGTGGGCTGATCTGAAAGTTGGGGTGTGGGGGAGGGCTCTATCCATTAAGATTTACAGCTGACAGGTATCCACTGGAGTTTTATATTAATAATTATAATACCAATAATAACAACAACATCTACAACAATAATAATAATCAGTTGTATTGGTGTGCCACTTTTCATACATTGAATGTAGTTGGAAGTACTGTTACAACTACAAGAGGAAATTATAGGTCAAAAAGTATATAGTGTTAAAAAATACATGTTAAACACAATTGTACAACTGTAAACGTTAAGCACAGGATAGCTGAGGGGTTTGCGTGGATACTGTATGTTTCGGTTACTGAGTGCCTCGTCGTCTCTCAGGTCTTTCAACTGGCACATCTGAGTGTCTGAGTGCAGCCCTGCTTTTTGATGGGAAGAGTGTCCATTTCCTCTGACGAGGTGAAATGTAATATACAAGTTGATCCCCAGGCTCCAAAGCATGGCAATGGGGACGGCAATGAAACAGAGCAGATAAGCAGAGAAGCAGAGAGCTGTTAGTGAAGGTGCAGGTGCATGTCTGGTATCTGTGTGTTGATTCCCTTTCAGACCCCCTACGGTTGTGATTTCCAGGGTGGTGGCAGGAAACTTCAAGTACCAAAGAAAAAAGGACCGGAAATAATTTTACTTTCAGTACTTACTATATGTGCTGTTATTATGGAAAAAATATTTTGGATACTTAAGTCAAATTAACATCAGCTGCTAAATGACTTTTAATTTTCTATTTACTTGAAACTCAGTCATATTTATATGACCCATCTATACATTTACTCTAGTATAACCTGCAAGTTGAGTGGTTTTGACGGAGCATCAGTGTCTGTCTGCAACCCTCGGGCTTGACCACCACCCTGGGATAGATGTGTTTGTGTATGTATGGTTGCATCGTGTGTTAGTGAAAGTGTGTGTGTCTGTGTATGGACATTGGTGCCAAGCGCAGGGATGCTGATATTGCCTTCTGTCCCAAGAGGTCCAAGGATGGAGAGAGAAAGAGAGAGAGAGAGGGAGAGAGAGAGAGAGAGGGAGAGAGAGAGAGAGGGCTCCAGAATGGAGAGGCTGTGAACAAGTTTGCTCCATTACAGTCCCAGTCTCATTTGTTGGCTCAGCAGCACTCACTTATCAACTGATCAATAAAGGGAAATTGGACCAAACTTCTTCAGGGGCGCATTAAAAGCACATCCGTTCACTTCATCTACCCATGCAGCGTCTGCGCAGCTCTGTGCGAGTGTGTGTGTGTGTGTGTGTGAGGCTGCTTTGCAGAACAGCAAAGATTAAGTGAATCCGAATCAAACATTTGTGACCTTTATGAGAAAATGTTATCGGATGTATTGTGTTTAAATTCTATTAAAATTAAAATTTTGATGTGCTGTCCAGGAACAGAAATTGCTACAACCACCCAATACCAAAAAGATGAACACCAAACCATTAAATCAGACATGAAGTCAATATTTTGATTTAGTGTAATAAAAAGTAGCTGCTCTGTGGTGCGAATACTTTAAAGGAACAAAATGATGATTCTAATTGAATTATGAACCTCTGCTCTTCTCAGTGTTGGCACACTAATGCTGCCGAAATTCTCAAACTCAGATAAATTGCCTTCTTAGGGGATCGCAAATACCGAACTCCCTGACTGGGTGCAATCAAAAGAAGAGACAGTCTGGAAGAATTTTGCCAAAGAAATCCACATCCTTTTAGTTCTAAAGTTACAGGCTATAGCAACATTTTCGGCCTTTTCTTCAACGGTTAATTATCACAAGCACATAAACAGCGCTTAAGTTGTATTATTGAAATGAGCTGGGGTGATTGTTGTCACGGCCCGATCTGCGTGAACGGCTTGTGGCAGTTATCCTTGCAAACAATTGACCAAATAACTTGAGTTTCTGTAATTCTTTAATTGACGTCTGCTATGCTGCCATCTGTTGACTCAGATTGTTAGCTTGACATGAGCTAGCTAACACTACATATCTAAGTCTGCCTGATCTTGGCAGCTTCCATGTGAGCATATTCTTAAAGGTGCATGATTAGTGAGAAAAAGAATAAATAAATTATCTAAGCTTGAACACAACAACCTTTATATTAAAGCACCATTGGGCCTTAAACCTTTTATGCCTACAAAAGTGTCCCGTTTTAACAGTGCACACTTTTTTTTAGCTCTTACGATGAAATACACATGGAAAAATATGAAGTTCTTACAAAACTATTTAATCAAAACTAATTTTTGGATTTTACATTTTACAAATTGGATGATGTCTAATTTTATTCGTATGCATGTATGTAATATACAAATGTAACATATTAAACATACCAAGAATGTGACTCGGTGCTTTACCCGTTAAGTAAGAATTTCACGAGACAATAAAATTTGCAAAGCGTGATTTTGTAAAATTCACAAGTGCAACAAATTGGGTGTCATAAAATTGTGAGAAACTGTAACCCTGGAGAATGGATGCATGAAATTTCAGCAAAATCGGGGAACAACAAGCCCCATTACAGACGAATGTCACTGCCTACTGTCAACAACACAACAGAACTGCAGCAGGAACGCATCTCATCTCATCCTGCCATTTGTGGAGAAAGAGCAGAGGAACATTCCTGTGAGGGGAAGCTGCACGGTTTCCTCACTCTCACCGTTAAAACAGCTTTTATAAACAGCCATTTAATGGCTCATATAAGGTTGCACAACAAAGCAGAGATGCGATCTGTCAAGCTCTCCTGGGTCAACAGGGACCCAACTGACCTGTGCACACAATGAGCAGCAGCAAAACTGTGGCGTTGCCATGGTGATAGATGCTGGAGTGATGATCCTCATTATAAACCTGTAAATTATATATAAATATATGTATATTCAGGAAATCCACATTTGGCAGAGCCCCCGTTACTGCTGTCTCTTAATTGCTTCCAGACACGGAGAGGTGTCAGCCTCTCTCCACTCCTGCCTTGATAAGTTATCTCAGCTGGTGTCTGGAGTTGGTTAGAAACGGCGTTATTGGCTGTGTCCGTGAGCGATGACCCTTAAACCCCGACCTGACTAAACCGGAGCAGAGTGCACGGGGAAACACAAACCTCCTGGCCTGGTCCTTGTTATAGGTCAGGCTGTAGGTATCACATGTGTTCGGCGTCCTTTTTACATCCTCTCTCCTCGCACTCTACACAGCATCCTTCGGGGATGATGCATGTACGGCCTCGGGCGTCAGAAAGGCACTTTTGAAATACCCGCCTGTCTTCTACAGCCAGCACGCTTCACAAAAACCAAAGGATTCTGCTTCTTTGTTGTCTGGCTGGCTGCAGACATATCAGTGTTTGTTCGTAGTTTTCTTCCATTGCCTCACCCCTGTGCTCAACCCCCCATCCTGCCAGACTCAGATCTCCTTACGCTCCCGACACTTTCATGTGGATGGGGGAAGTGGCGGTGCAAAGGATAGGGAAATTGGCCACGCTGGTATTAAACATACACGCACTCACACACATGCTTGATGCCTGTGAAGTGTACGCAGAGACATGCTGGAGAGAGATTATGTATGATGGAAACACACAACCAGACACAGATGAAGTCACTTTTTGTTGGAACTTGTATTCCTACTGTTGTCTATCACAAATGCCACATGTACTTGCTGTAGATTAAATACCTTAAACATATAATAGAGTAAAAATACAGATATCGCATTTGAAAATGTACAACTGACCAAGTAAAATTAGAAAAAAAGAAAAAGAAAACATGTCTGAGTCATTTAGCTGTCATTGTACTTTTTAACAAAAGTGTGTTTTGGATAATAACTGTTCTTAAATTTTGAAAGTAAAATCATTTCTGGTCCTCTCTGTGTCATTTATACCATGTGATTGTCTTCAGATTAACTACATTATCATTATAAACAGTGACCGTATCGTCAGTTACCAATCGCTTCAATTAAGCTTTTCAAACTTTATTTAAAGATGAGTTTGAAGTGTAAAGGACATGTTAAATGTTTCCGTTCGAAGCTCATTGAAATCTTCTCCTGTTTTAGAATTGTTTTGTATACAGTAACAAACCTGTTTTAGGAAAAGTCGTTAAGTAAAAGTACAGATTTTCCCTCAGATATGTGGTTCCGTACTTAAGTATCGTAGGTGTTTTTACTTCATTATTTTACAACATGATATCATGGGTGAGAGTTGTTTTGATCTGAGGTTAGCCATTTCTCAAACTGTCATTGATTGGTACACTGCAACTGCTGGACTTTCTGTGGTAGAGTAATTAAATCAATAAAATAAGCACGGAAAAGCCTTTGATGATGTTGATGATGCTGGACAGTTTCGTAATGTAGAGCTACGATAAGATCCTTCATAAATGAAACGATATTACAAGGAAGAATGTACTGAAATTAGGTCAGTTCCATCGCAAACAAGCACAAAATGCTTATTTTCGTGAGAGAGTGTCTCTCCATCTGTAGGAGAGTGCTGATCAGGGGTCAGAGGTCAAATCTAGGGCAGGAAGATGGATTGGAAGTGTGACTGAACAAGCGATAGATAAAACACATTTGAGAGGAAGAGCTGTGAGAGGACTGTGTGCTCGGGAGGATGGGACAGGATGTGAATGGACGACATAACAGAAAAATAAAACAGACCCCAGCAAGGATCTTGCCCCTCTACAAAGGCCTACAGCGGACCTCCGGTCTAAGCTCGCACCCCCCAGCCCACTTCCCATGTCCTCCTGACATCACTGAGCAACACGTGATCTGCAATCAATCCTGTGTATTTTCAGAGTTTGTTGTCACATGACATCAACAGTGGACCATCCCAACCTCTGCAGTCTGCTTTGCATTGGTGTGTGTGTGCTGACCATGTGATGTGATGCACAAGTCAAATATAAAAACGAGAGTCTGCTTGGAATAATTCTAAGCAGAACAATGTGTCTTTTATGGCGCAGCTGCACAGCTGTGTTTGAGGTGGAAGCCTATTTATAAATCCACTCTTTATTTTGTCTTCCCTCTCTGCACTTCTCCTCTCCTGGTGTGCTGACACGTTGTCTACTTCGATACCTCCATCACCTCTGACCATCATATTCCACTGTCCTCACAGACCACGACTCAACAGCCATAACACAGGTGTTCTCTCACCTGAAAAAATAATCTCTACGGGCTATTGTTTTTTTGGGGATATGGGTGAACTCGGGGGATTTCGATGGGCGATCCTCAGCCCCTGGTGGGCCATGTAGGTATTGCAGGTGGTCCTTTCAGAGGCGTATATTATTGTTAATTATCATTATTATTATCATTATTGGTTTTTGCCATTATCTGCTTTATGGTGATAGCAGACAGGAAGGGCAGGGCTGTGAGAGAGGAGATGACATGCAGCAAAGGGCACAGGCCTCTGCTTTACATGGTACTCGCTGAAACCTCTGAGCCACCAGGCGCCCTCTATATTTGTTTTTATTTGTATATTTTTTTCTATTTAGAATAATCCATTTAAATAAAATGTGGTAACTCTATTGTTTGTGCTTGCGCTTGCATAATTTTTTGATTTGATAACTTGTTGTTTCTTTCTCTCTCTGTCTGTCTCTGTCTTAGACTCGTACTCGGCGGCAGGCAGTGAAGGCAGCATCTCCACCTCAGTGGCCTCGCTGCCCCCACAGGCATCAAGCAGCTCAGCCCCGAGCTCCCCAGGTTCCAGACGCTCTGTGAGCACCCTGAAAAAGTGGCTGACGAACCCTGTCCGCAAACTGAGCGCTGGAGCCACAGTCAAGGGGGAGCGTCAAGTCCGAAAGCTGGAGGGCAAACCTCCGTCTGTCCCGTTGTATAGCCACAGCCACGATCTGGGAAGCCCGCATAGGCCTGACGAAACTCTCATCATCCAGCCTGTCACTCACAGAGAACTGGTGAGAAGTCAAATGACGAGATAAGCCATCTCAGTCGCATAAACTAAACAAACACGAGATGAACCAGCTCATAAGCAAACTCTCACCCACCTTCCCACGAGGCCTTGCGTGAGTTCAGAGCAAAAGCAGTAGTCCTGCACAAATACAATTTAAAGCCAACGTCACGTTGTTTACACTCGGTGAGGTAGCTTATGAATATTAGCACAGACGTGTTTGTTGTACCGTTGATCCACGCAAGGACAAAACATCATGGCAGGCGATGATGTCATTCCATAACCGTCACTGTTATCATGTCGCCCTTTCTGTTTTCTCTTTAAGTTTTCCCCCAAACCTTAATAACTGGCTGTGCCACCTTAAATAGAAATTTGCTAAAAAGTATCAAATTCTGTCTTCACCTTGTCATTATGTGGTAGTGTGATGAAGGAAAAATTAATTGAAAGCCTTTTAGAATTATGGCAGTAACATAACAATATGTGGGAAAAGAGAAAGGGTGTAAATACTTGTTCTCTGCACTGTATGTAAGCATGTTGTGATCTGTGTTAGTCTGATGTTGTGCACATATGTGTGTGTCTGTTCCAGGAGTGGAAAGATGGCCTGGCGAGCCCTGAGGACCTGTCACCTGCTACGCTACAGTCCCCCACCTATATAACCGATTCCCTGATTGGCTGCACCTCGCTGCCGTACACACAGGTCAGTACACAGCTAACTCTGTATGACATGTTCACACAAATGAGCCAAGGTGAATTCATGGAGCAGCTCAATGCAGTGGAAGACCAGAGGACAGAGCAGACAGCAACCTGTGTGATGGCTGATTTGCATTCAACGCGTTACAAAAACACATATGCTCAGTTTTGATACCTGCATGTCATGATAAAAAAGAGTAAAATGCAACATGAAATTCATTTCCAATCTCCTGTACATCACAATACCTCAACACAACATCGATGTTTGAATGTAGTGAATCGCACCAATGAGAGAGAGCGAAATCTTAATTGGACTATGAGCAGAACACCAAAAGCCATTAGCCATGATTGTATCAGAGGGATGCTTTGGGAAAGATGGAAAAATAAAAGGTAGACAAGAGGGAGAGAGATTATATTATGTAGGTCAGTCGTGTCCACGCTGAGGTTTCTGTCTTCACCGCCATCATGTCCACTCTGATACACGCCTGTTAGTCCCTTTTGTCACACCAGTAAGTTTGTAATCTGATCTCACAAACAGCAGCCCAGCATGGTTTTTCATTTAATGTATTGTTTCATTTCATGTATTATTTATCAATCAGTGGGCCGTTCTTGTGAGCATGTGTCAGCTGTTGGACAAGACGACAAGACGGAGCTACAAATTACAATATGTATCAAAATACTACACACTTTTCTGAGGAGTGGCATTGGATACACAGTGTACACACCTGCAAAAATGGCACTAAACTTTACTTTTCATCCGTTGCAACTAAACTAAAATATTCTTACATACACTGTGTTCCTCTTTTGCGCAATAATATATGGTACACATGCCAGGGATGGTAAAGGGAAAGTGAAATCAGACACTGTGGTTACAATATAAAAAAAGAACATTGAAAGTCTGACTTTTGTTTATATGAATGATCCTTTGATAATCTTGATTTTGTGGTCTTTCATATAAATTGTATATGTAACGGCATGTGATTAGTTAGGCTCTGTATGTCACAATATTTGAGGCAATATATTCATGGATAAATAGAAAAATATGGATTTTTTTTTCTTTCAATGCCACAGCTGCTGAATAAAGTGTTGAAATGATTGTCACTGTTGACGTTTACCTTTTGAGACGAAAAACAAAACATCCAGCGGGGAGGGCGGGAGGGTTACTTTCCTGTGGGTTTTGCCACAGCACATCTGGAAATTATCAGGGAGCCACGGAGACCTGTCAGCTAGGCTGGACCACTCCAAGTGGGGCAAGGCAGGCTGGGGCGAGCGGGGGTATTCATGGAGCCTCTCTGTCTGTCTGTCTGTCTGTCTGTCTGACTTACTGTCTGTCTGTCTCTCACATGCGCTACTTTGATGATGTCAACATATCTGTCAGCAGGTAAACAAACTGTGCCAGAAGACATGCAGTGGTAGAAAATAGAAACACATAAAAGTCCTGCATCTGTCTTATCTTTCCCATCCATATGTTTATTTCTCCACCAGTCTGCTAGGTGGTTCCAGATATGAATATTATGTTGCCTGTGAGCAGGACATTGGGAAATGGGGGATTTAGGTAAGGACAAATGGAGTTGACACAGTTGGGAAAGAATGAACAGGCTAAACAAGGCAAAACAAATGAACCTGCACATCATGGCTAAAAATAGAGACATCCTTGAGTAACCTTCACTTTGCAACCATATAAAGGAGGTAATTCTGCTTATTGACACAAAGACATGGGCTACACAAACATGAGAGTTGATGATTTTAGTCTCAGACTTTGTTGTGACGTGTACAATAACTATTTATTTGCAACAGGATGCCCACAGGAAAAGATATCAATTGGAGGAAAATGTGTGAAAATGAGGTCATGTGTGAACACATGGACACAATCCATTACATCAGACTGACCTTGAGTTTATCCTGTTTGAATTTTCAAGGCAGGACAATATGCACACAGTGACAATTGTGGTTTGACAGATATATGGGTTTCATTACAGTTGCCTCCTCGTGCATAATAACTGCGTTTCTCCTTCTCGGAAGCAAAAATTCCACCTATAACCCTGCGAGCTGTTGTCGCCTGTCAGTTTTACGCCACGGAACATTAACGGTGTCAATCTCAATCTGGTCTCCTTATCTCTGAATCTGTGTTTCTCATGTCTCTCCACTATTCCTGGTCACCTTGGAAACATCCATCATCATCATCTCCCTCCCACTCTTTATCTTCCCTCATTTTAACCCCACATGGTCCCCATATTGACACTGGACCTCCTACCTCTTGTCTGTCTTCCTCAGGACACTCAGTCCACCAGCGTCCTGCCCGATGACAGCAGCTCTGTCTTGATGGACGACACCTCCAGCCAATGGTCAGCTGCGGCCGACACAGAGGAAGAGAGGAGGAGTGCCTTGGAGAAAAGCATGTATGTCTCATCAATGTAAAGATCCAAACATGTCAGATATAAGTTTTCATTATGTTTGATTCACCATATGTAAAATACATTCAGTAATGCAACACTAACAGTCATTCTTTTCTATGAGCAGGTATGTACTGAAGGAACTTGTAGAGACAGAGAAGTATTACGTGGAAGACCTGGGACTCATAGTCGAGGTCAGTGGAGTAAAGTAATAAATTAAAAATACTTCCCGACAGTCCAATTACTTGATGAAGCTTCATTAAGAGATGAGTAGCTGAAGATATGGACACCATGTAGCTTCATAGATTCGTGGAGTGTTGGATGAGATTATAATTTTGCTAATCTGAAGACATTCGAAAAGTATAAATGAAACTGTGAGGATCCGGGATACTTCTAATTTTGCATTCAATACTTAGGTTCAGTTATTATCCAAAAATGGTTTTGATAATTCAGTACAATCAACATCAGCAGCTAAAAAACTTTATCTTAAGTATGTTCTCTGATGCTTTCAATTTTGGTGGAAATCAATCCTTTTCATATGAGGTATCTGCACTTTTACTCAAGGTACTTTGAGGTATAAAACACTCGGAAATAGACTCGGGAAAGTTCTAACATTTAGAGCTTTCCTAGGTAGATTTAGACTCTAAACCATCACACCTGATTTAGAGTCTAAATCATCACACCTCTACCTTCTTTCTCACTTTGGTCTCGCTCCAAACGTTACCTCCAGCCTTAAACAAAATTTATGAATTATTATCTCCCAGGCAATCCAGCTTGTGTTGTGTTAAACTGCTGAAGTGGTTTTGGATTTAGTGAAGAATTCTCTCCTCATGAAAGTTAATGCAGGCTCAAAAGTAGTTGCTATATTTATTTACTGGTGTTATTCACAGCCAGGCGTGTTTTTTTGTTTAGGCTTGAACGTGCATCAACAGCTCTGTTATTCCTTCACAGGGCTACATGGCCACAATGAACTCTAAAGGTGTAACAGAGGACATGAAGGGAAAAGACAAGATTGTTTTTGGGAACATTCATCAAATCTTTGACTGGCACAAAGAGTAAGTCCTTGAATGATCCTCCACATTCATATTCATGCACTGTGTATATATTCTGTGTGTGTGGTAATTTAAGTGTGTACCTGTGGCATTCAAAGTGTGTGTGTGTGTGTTTCTGTGCAGCTACTTCCTGGGAGAGCTGGAGAAGTGCTTAGCAGAGCCAGAGAGACTGGCTCAGCTCTTCATTAAACATGTGAGTATGGTTACACACACACACACACAGTCATCAGTGGAAGAACCTGGGTGTGCTTCCTTGTGCTGTTTTGGTGTGTGTGTAAACAGAGCTTACAAAACAGGCAGAGCTCCTGTTGATCCTATAGCACAGTTAGTGTCTCTCCGTCTCTTTCTTTCCTTCCCTCCTCCCACTTCCCTGTTATTGATACCTCTTGGTGCAGGCAGTGTTTTTACAGTGCACGTGCGCGCCCACAAACACACACGCACACGCACACACAAACACAGTCTGGACTGGTCAGGAAACGGCAGGAAAAAACAGCCAGAAAAGACAACATGAATAAGGCGAGAAATAACAAGCCTTCAGCTTGGCGTCTTTGATATGAAAGCTGTTTTCCACCCAAAATGTCGACTTATTTTTTCCTTTGTATCTTGGCACAAGAATGAAGCAATGTGATGTCGTTAAGAACGAACCTTGTTCAGCATATTGTTCTTAGAATCGAATAATAGAGCCTAAGCCTATAGAGTCCCAGGGCTTATGCGTGGAGCAAAATTAGACTTCTGTTTATTGGTTAAGTGCTGGCACATGCAGACGCAGCAGACGTGATGGGTAACTTGACCAACTTGGCTTTGCTTCTTGTCTGAAGATGACTGAATTAAAAGTCTGTGTCTTTCCTTCGCTATATTCACTCTTTGTACCTCTTTAAGCCATTTAATAAGGCTGAGCCCACAGGATAATCAACTTAAAAAGCCTGTGGGGGAATAAAGCAACTTGTAACTAAATCTAAGCGTGGTGTCAAACTGTGAAAACAAGCAGACTGAGATCTTTAATGAAAAGCAGAAAGACACAAGACGACTCACCGATAGGCAACATGTGTGCTCACATACAGCCACAAAATACGCAAAATGTGTGATATCACTTTTTACACACATAAATGCCGGCCCTAATATTTCTCAGACGTCATCTGCAGTGCTGCATGATGTCCATATTCAGGTGCAGCAGCAGCTCAGTGGTCTCTAGGTTACAGAACCATGCGGCCAGTTGCTAGGAGCCGTCCTCTAAAAGGCTCTGGTTACACAGAGGGTAACCTGGGTAAATTATACATAACCTGATGCTCATCCACACATAACTTCATTAAAGGCTCCCAGGTCTGACACATCTGCACTCCGCTGTCAATTAGTCACAGCAGAGTGAAGCCAAAGCAGACAAATATCAGCTTCAAAGGCCTCTCATGCCAACACCAATCATTGCTGCTCAGCGCCTCTTCAGCCTAAACAGCAAACAGAGACATTGTACATTGATTTTTCTTGTTTCTGTTTGAGTTCACGGACATTTTTGCTCTCTGTTTTCCTCTTTGTAGTGAATTTCGAAATAATATGATATGATATAATATAATATAGTACTTAATGACTTTAACTTCTGGCCATTACAGAATTAAATATACTGTGCACCATCTGCTGCCTGTGATCATCTGTTTAGCCTGTTATGCTCCTTTAAAGATTTAATTTGATCTGTTAATGCACTACATTTTACAAATGTGATATAAAATTAAAAATGTGTTCTACGTGACTTGCTCCGTGTGCTTTTCATGAGAAGGTTCAGATATAGCCATCTGTCTACACCTCTCACACTGTGAGAAAAAACGTAACGTTTGCTCGAAGTACATTTGAAATGCATTACTGTTTATCTATATTGACGGACTTGAACTTGAGTAAATTTCCTAAACAAACTGTGACAAACTGCTTGTTTTCCTTCCAATGCAGGAGAGGCGTTTGCATATGTATGTAGTGTACTGTCAAAACAAACCCAAGTCGGAGCACATTGTCTCAGAGTACATCGAGACATACTTTGAGGTGAATATCGCAACACCAACACTTTCATATCCATTGTGAACTGTGAAGTGCCACACAGGCCTTTAGTTAATAAGCCACTTACTATGCATGAATGTGCCTATATCTTTCAGAACATCATACATAGCCAGAGCTGCCATCTATAATTTAAATCATAATCAGTTCCTTTTCTCTGACAGTAAACACATGACAAACGGAGACATAACCTCTGTTAAATATGGTGACAACGGCCATTAGTTGCTATACTTTGCAACAATAAAGCCTGCATATCCTGTGGCCACGGTGCTTTTGTTTATGTTGTTGACTGTCTGCACTGTCAGGAGCTGAGACAGCAGCTGGGACACAGGCTGCAGCTCAATGACCTGCTCATCAAACCTGTCCAGAGGATCATGAAGTACCAGCTGCTGCTAAAGGTGAACAGCAGGGCACCACTGCACTGTTTATACACATACAGAACGAACACTGCAGCGACACACAGCGGGGTCATTCACGATCAGCGGTACCTCAAAGTTACACCTGAGTAAAAGTACAGATCTGTCATTTAAAAATTACTTTGTTTCAACAGTAACAAACTTAACTAAAAGTCATTCTGCTGCTGATGTTATTTTGATTTAAGTATCAAAAGTATATTTTTAGATAACAACTGTCAAGCTAAAGAATTTCTAGGTCTCTCAGTGTGATTTATACATTTTGATCATGATCAGAATAACTGAATTACAATCTCATATATCTCAAGCTCAAAAAGCGTTCATATCTTCAGTTATCAATCACTTGAATGAAGCTTTTCAAATTTTAAAGATGATCTTGAACTTTGTAGGTCACATTGAATGAGTTGGACTGTCAAGACTCCTCTATGTATTGTTCTGATGGAACTTCACATTTCTTATACAACTCAGATTCAATCTAGCACACAAAAGAAGTACTCAAAGTGCTTTGAACTAAACTAAACTAAACTAAGGCTACAGTTGTGATTTTTACCAACATCAAACAACAACAAACATGTTTTGACTGAAGTAGTGAAGTAAAAGTATAGATTTTCTTTCACATATGTAGGTAATGGAAAAATAACAATTTGCAAAAATACTGTATGTATACTGAACTATAGTATAAAATCTCCTAAAACATGCTTAAGCAGTGTAGTCAAGCATTTTTACTATGTTACTTTATACCACTGATCAGGAAATTGTAACATCCATCACATACACACCAACAGACGTGCACACACCCTTCTAGTCTTAGTGTCTGTCCAGGCTCTGTTTCCAGTCACAGCAGAAGAGGGAAACTGTATAATGGGGATGTCATTACACAAAACACTTTTAGGCAGACACTACGTGGACGTAGACATGAAAAGTTTTTGAAGTTGATCATAAAATGACATCCCGGGTTTAAAACGTTTTGCCTAAATACCTTTGGCAATCAGATGAATGGGCTCAACAGAACATAAATACTCCTCCAGATGTCCTCACCTTACACTAAGTAGTAAACCTGCAATGCTCTGGTGACCGTGCTGTGTTTATTTGGACAGGACTTCCTCAAGTATTACACCAAAGCTGGGATGGACACAGAGGAGCTGGAGGTGGGTGTTCTGATACATGCAAGTGCCATTTTGGACGTGTGAGTTTTGCTTGTTCATAACAAGCCCAATTGAATCCGTTAAACAGAAAGCGGTGGAGGTGATGTGCTTCGTGCCAAAACGCTGCAATGACATGATGAATGTGGGTCGACTACAAGGCTTTGAGGTGAGGTTGTGGAATTTAGACAATCCTACCAAGCACCAAGTGTTCAAAACACCTCTCATGCCAACTATTTCGGCTGTGGAAACCACACAATAACCGCTTCCTCTGTTTGTTGTCTTTGTCTTTGCTGCTGTACCAGGGAAAGATCACAGCCCAGGGTAAGCTGCTCCAGCAAGACACCTTCACTGTTACCGAGCAGGACAGCGGCTTCCTGTCCCGAGCCAAGGAGAGACGGGTCTTCCTGTTTGAGCAGCTGGTCATCTTCAGTGAGCCAATTGACAGGAAGAAAGGCTTCTCCCTCCCTGGATACACGTTTAAAAACAGCATTAAGGTGGGTGACTGCAACTCAAAGATACATGGAGTCCATATATTTTAGTGTAATAGAATAACGGTTGCTCCCAAGTTATGTGTCGAGCAAGAGAGTCACACCACCGCAGTTCAGCACCGTACATAATCTCTTGGCTAGCGCTTGGATTGTTTTAGGCTCATGACTGTGGGTGAAGTATTTAACAAGCAGCTTGGCACGATGGAGTCCTCATAGATGCTAATCAGATGTGTTATATTCCAGGTGAGCTGCTTGGGGGTGGAGCCTAATGTGGAGGGCGACGATGGACGCTTTGTGCTAACGTCACGCAATCCTGATGGGAGTGTTGTGCACTTCCAGCTGCAGGCCTCCTCCCCAGAGACCTGCAGGGCCTGGGTCAATGATGTGGTTCAGATCTTAGAATCTCAGCGCAACTTCCTCAATGGTGAGACGGGCTACTGATAGGACCTTTTTATTCTGTGTTTTAATGCCCGTCGAGGACATTAGATGAAAGATTTAACATCAGACAGAGCAGGCTGATGAACGTTAATACACGCAGGGCATTCTAAGGAAAAATAGACTCAAAAGAAAATAAAATTAAAATGTCATTACTTTCATTACAGCATAACACAGCTGTATTTGGGAATCCATGAGAAATGTTTAGCTTTAATTGTGGTCCATTCAAAGGCCTACAGACAACAAATGTCTCCACAACTGCAACAAAAGCATAACAGTGACTGAGTAAATGATGTAAGATTCATGAAATCTTGAGCATTACGTACAAAATGAACAGTAAACCATAATAATGCAGTTTTTTAGTCACAATTGTTAATAGAACTTGACATGAATCATCTCTGTTCCTTCGTATTCTTCAGCTCTGCAGTCACCTATTGAGTACCAGCGGCGAGAGAGCAAGTCCAACAGCCTAGGCCGCAGCATGAGGCCCCCCCTGTCCGCTTCCAGCGCTCTGCGCCCTCACTCCTCTGCCTCCATCGACCGTCATAAGCTGCCCTCCCTTCACTCTCACAACACCTCACTACCCGCACTCTACCTGCCCAGCCAGGGCAACAGCCAAGGATCCAGCGAGACATATTCACTGCAAGACGTAGGTCTCTTTTACTCTTCACAGTTTCTGGTCTGCAGTGACTTTCCACGCAAACACAGCTTTTCACTCCACAAAGCACCATAAAACATAGCCAGGCTCACTCACCGCTTCAGCATTTTGTCTGCAGCATTGGACTGTTAAAAAGCTGACCAATAATAACGGGAAATCACACTGTGTGCATGCTTTACAATATT
Source organism: Brotula barbata (assembly GCA_900303265.1). Taxonomy (NCBI): domain Eukaryota; kingdom Metazoa; phylum Chordata; class Actinopteri; order Ophidiiformes; family Ophidiidae; genus Brotula; species Brotula barbata. The sequence continues at coordinate 11,503 of OMNV01000350.1, read as the reverse complement.
GCTGGATGATCTATAGTGGCTGTTGTTTGCATTTGCAGCCCACTGTGGTCCAGCCATGCTGTGCTGACTCCCACACCATTTCTCCATCACATGTCCAACTGGCTTTTACTGATCAGGCAAACTATCAAGCTGTGTCAAATGGGCTGTACACACCGACCACACAAAGTGCACAGGTAATGTATGTGTATGCATGCATACAGGTATGCCTATGGGGGTCTGTTAATAACAGGAAATGTAATTATAGCATAGCACATATCTGCACACTGGCATAGGATTGTCTAGCTGTCCTAATTTTTGCGAATTAACAGCAAAACAAAAAGTAATCCACCAAGGGAGTAATGGGTCAAGTCAGGTCAAATTTATTTGTATTACCCAATATCACTAAGAGCTTTACAAGCCCACACAACAAAGAATTGCTGACACAGTCAAAAACTCTCTAGGAAGACAAAGAAAAACCTTAACGTGAGGGGAAAAAGGAAGAAACCATGGAAAAAGGGAATTCAAAGAGAGATTCCCTGTCACTGAATGGGCATGTCAGACAATGTGACTTGTAGAAGGATAGAATAAATTACATAGTAATAAAATACCAAAGTAGTAAAATAACATGAAAACAACACTTGTGGCATTCCACAGAGATGTGGTCATATGCATATGGAAGAGAGAGACAGAGAGATGGGCCACTGTAGAAAGTTCATTGAATTTGTTTTTCAAAAGAAGAGTTATGTCTCCCCCTATTGGATAAAAACAGGATTGGAAATCTGAATATTTCTGATACAGACATCTGTTTGGATGAGTTTAGAGGAATTCCAACATAGTGGTAATAAAAAAATTCCACCTAGCAGACAATATGTCAGGCCTGTCTGCCCTTACTTTGAAGTTCTCACCATCTGCTCAGCAACATCCTGTTATTGGGCTTTAGATCACCATTTTTATCTCTATCTCCCTCTGTCATCGCTGGACTCTGGCTCTTAGCAGCACCATGCTGACAGACCAGATGGTGTTGTTCTCCATCTCTTTCTTTGTTGACCCAGACTGGATCGACCTGGTCCATAACAAACAGGAAATGGACTGATTCAGATAAGGAAGTCACAGGGAGATGCCTATCAGCTGAAGTTGGAAGTTCAGTCTGTGTGCAGTTTATGACTGAAAATCTCTGATTTCATCTCTTTTTTTCCAATATATTTGCCCAGCAGAGATCAGCAGAGGGCTGCCGTAGGGGTCCAGCTGCTGATGTAGGGAGCCATGCCCCTTGTCCCTCATCTGGTCGACGTCCCAGCAACCTGACCCAGCTAGCTGAGGACGACCTATGAACACTGACACACTCTCTCCTGGAGCAGGAGCTGCATTTTAACTAAACAGCTGTGGTGACAAGAAGACTACAACTGTACATTCACCAAGTTCAGTGATAATTTCTTGTGGACAATGAAGGAATAATGGGCCATATCTATTAGGTGATTTTGCTCCTGTTTTTAGGGGGCCTTTCAATGGGAGCTGAGTAACTATGACTACCGCCAGTTTCCACTTACAGAACCCAGTGGGATGTTATGGTGGTCAGAGTGACAACAACAGACATTTTTTTTTGTTTTGTTTTCTTTTTAAAGAGTTTGTATGTCTTACTCTTTTCTCTGACAAAGACCAAGGGGAATTAGTTTGATAAAGAAAACAAATCCATTCCTGATTGGGGCGGTCACTGGAGTAAAACATTTGAATATGGATGTTTATGCAACGTATGAATGCATTTGAGTGTATGAGGCTGAACAAAGGATTGGCAGTGAGTCTCCTCATAAACATCCAAACAAATTTTCTTATAAAAGCATATTTTTTAATCAGTTCCACCCATTTCCTACCCCTACTGGATCTTACTGATAGCCCCTTGTGAAGACAGACACATGAATTCATTTTGTCATTCCCCTGCTGACAGTGGCATTTGCTGTTTATGTGGAGGAATAATGGGAAAGGCAGAACATGACGTGAACATGCACACAAGTACTGGACTCAGCTGAGAACTAAAAGCAGAGAACTTTCTTGTCTCTACGCTCTCTTATTCTGTTTGACTGGGACAGGCCTTCTTTGATCTGAACAAAAAAGGAGTAAGGGAGCCCTCTGGAGGTTCTCTGTGGGTATGACGTCACTACAGAACACTTTCAACTCTTTGGGCAACTCTGGAGGAGTTGAAAACTTTAGATGGATGCAAAGATGAACGCCACAAGAAGTGGGTGTACAAGGGAACTGCTGACCCAAAGAGTTGCATGCAGCATCTTCTTGGTGATATAATCCTACTGTACACAGATGTTTCTATACAGGGCAGGTTGCTTTAGATAGAATTGTCCAAAGCAGGAGTTGTTTTATTAGCATCAATATGTCATGTGAAGGCTCTCTTAGCTCTGCTTGTATGGACTAAACACTGTACAGTGCATCCAACAATGCCAATCACACATTTCCTCTTTTGATGATGCAGGACAGTATAACAATTGTACTGTCACAATTGGTTAAAATTAAGGTAAAATGTTGCTTGTTGATGACAATAATGCTGAATCTGCATGCTCCCCCATTCCACAGACTACAGTGCCAAAAACAACCACAGCTCATCCTTCAGATAGGTCATGCTCTTCGTCCATAGTTACATGCCTCTGTTATAATCTGGACTGTAATGCCTAAGAAAGTAAGTGAGGAGATTGAAAGAGATCATCAGGGCAGTTGTTCTCTGTAGCCACCAGAGGTCCCCACAAGGCTTTCACTTCGAGTTCACTAGACTTACACAGCTGCACCAAAGATCAATAGGATTGTTTCTGTGCTCACATTAACACAACAGCTCCTTATCAATCTATTAGTACAAAAGTGAAGAATAGGTGAGTGGAACCATCTCACAGAATCCATACTGTGAATCGGTGTGTTTTCACAGTGTGCATGTAACATAAAGGAACATTACCACAACTAAAGAAAACCAAAAGAAAGAAGAAATGGATGTAAAAACCAAGAGAGAAGTTGGTTGATGCCATGTTTAATTATCTGTTGTATCATATCAAATAAAAATTGTCTTTTGAAAGTAACCTCTGTGCTTCTTAGTGCTTCTTTTATGTGGAACACTTTTTCGTGCCTGGCTGAGTTATTCATTTGGTTTCTATTTTGCTCACCAGGTTTGAGGAAAGAACTTAACAATAATAATTAAATTAAACTAATAAAAAGAACAAAACTAAAATTACAATATGAAGAAATCGCTTTTCCTGTGCAGATCCCTTAAGTGGTGTTGGCCTACAGAGTTTGATCTACAGGGTAAATGTTGCTCACAGCTCTAGTCTAAGGACATTATTACTGAAGTTAATGTTAGATAGCTGAACCATTGTACAGGATAAAGCCATCCCTATACAATCTCATTCACTTTCTTCTTAAAACTGGTCTGACTGTGACAGTGAAGCATTTGCAGTGTCACAGCAGACTGTGGATGTACACTGACACAAGTTTGGGAGCCACTGATAAAAACAAAGGCAGGGCATTCTGCTCCTTCAATATCCTCACCAAAGAGAGTTCAAACAGGCTCAAAAACAAAGCGAAGAAACCCCTGGATGAACAGACATCTGGTTGGCTGGCCTCTGAATAAAGCCCCATTCTGGGCAGTAAAGCAAGGCTGATCGTAACGCGACTGTGATATATGGAGGCCTGGGGGGGAGGGGGGTATTAACTTTCACAAGGGTGCAAAATCAAAGGGAGTTCCTGTCACCACTGAGGGGGTCTCAGCAACAGGGGTCCCATTCACAGGGAATTCTTCTCTAGTGCCCTCTGTTGCATCTGTTGACTCAATCCTCTCCATCCAGAAAGAAAACACTCATTAAAAGCCACATGACTGTGAACTTGATTGCAGAAGGCGAGACAAGCAAAGCCATCAATGGGTATAGTGTTTACTTTGAGGTGTGAAGACTTAAGAACAGCCCACCATGTTAGGTCTTTTTTAAGGCTTTCTTCCCTCACACCAGCAGCACAATCAGCAGCACTTGTATTGTGAATGCAATCAAATTATCATGTAAATAAAATGTTAGATCTTTAAAGCCCCAGGGGATTCTCAGATTTTCACACATTTACTGAATAAGCTGGAAAAGAAGTTAACACCGTTTAACAAACTGTCAGTCAGTTTCAGATTAATCTTTCACCTAAATCTTAATAGATTTAGGTAAATAATATTGTGAGACAAAATTTGTTTTGACAAAGACAATGTTTATTAAAAATTTACATGCCGCCATAACCCCAATAAAGTTGTTAAGATATTTATACATAATTTACAAGGACTTCAAAGTTAAAAATGTTTGCTTATCTGAAGAGGCGCTGTTTCACAATATTGTATTAAGAAGAGCGGAGACACATCGATAAATAAGACTGCACTAAGGCTTAAATGCATTTTGAACATAATAATATAGACAATATGTGAAGCAATACCTTGTGGAATTGTATCGTCACCTCGTTATAATATTTACATGATGGTGTTGGGGGGGGGGAAACAATTTGATTCTCAATAAAGACCTTATTTTCAAAGCCATGAGTCTGTTTTCTTCAAGAAGGAAACAGTGTTTGTGGCATCTGGACTCCATCACAGAAAGAAAATTAAAATGTCTTAGAAAACGCCTCTTCTCAAACAGCACACAGCTAATTCACACACTCTTTGAACATTAACGATTTATTATACTCTTTGAGGTCAAAAGTAGAACCTTAATAAGAAAAAATCTGGAGGGGAGCTCGACGCTTACCCTAGTGCAAACCTATGGCAGTAAGTATAAATCGCAGTCTGTGTGTATTATCTGAACATTAAGTCTACTCTCTCTTGATATTGGTGAGCAGAGGGTCCGTGGATCCGTGATGCGAAGGTTGTCCAGACCGGCTCTTCCTGGTCTGGTGGGTCTTGACGTGTTTGGAGAGATGGTCACTCCTCATGAACCTCTTGCCACACTGCTGGCACCCAAAGCGTTTCTCCCCAGTGTGTGTGCGGAGGTGCCTCTGCAGCTCATCTGACCGCGTGAAGCTTTTGCCGCAGAATAGCCAGTTGCATATGAAGGGCCTCTCCCCGGCATGCCAGCGCAGGTGGGCCTTGAGGTGCGAGGTCTTCTTGTATACTTTGCCGCACTCTGGGATGTGGCAAATATGCAGTCTCTTCTTCCCAAATTCTAACCCGCCCCCGCTAGACTGGCAGTTGGGGCATTTGCAGCGGCGACAGCGGCGGGTGGAGCTCAGCAGGCCTTTGGACGTGCCCTGGAGAAGAGCAGCTATCTGAGGCTGGTGGCCCAACACCAGCTGTCTGCCAAGGGTGAAGGGATGGTTGGAGGGAGTGGCGTTGGTTTGGGGTAAACTCCACCACTGCTGTCCTTCCTCCACGTGGCCTCCAGGCAGGTGATGCCTGGCTGAGGAGTTCTGGAGGAAGCTGGGGAAGTTCTGTCCCACACTGTTGTGCTGAGGATAATAGGGGGCATTGCCCTGCGGCTGTGAAGCCAGCACTTTGACAGGGGACAGCTCAAAGGAATAGGAGGAGGGGGGTTCGGCTGGAGGAGTGAGGGGCAGCTCGTGGTGGTGGTGGTGGTGGTGATGGGGAGGATGATGATGGTGACCCAGGCCCGACTGCATGTGTCCAGGGAACTGCACCTTTGGCACAGTGAAGGTCATCTGGTGTGTGCCGAGGGCTGAACTGGGTGCCATATCGTTGCTCCACAGCTGGAACATTCCAGATGTGGAGCTGACCGTGCCCTCGTAAGGGAACTGGGAGCCTTCCGAACCCATCGTACCACCCACCTGCCAGGCCTGGCTGCAGGTGGTGGCTAGAAAGGAAAGGGCGTTAGGTGCTCCCTCTGGAGAGGAGCTGGGCGTTCGATCCTGGGTGGAGACAAGGACAAACACATCAGATTATTTGTTCCATCAGGCAGCTTCACTATTACGGTAAATTGTAGTTTACTTTTAAGCAATATCTAACTACAGACCAACCACAAATAAATCAACCATTCTTAAGAAGACGCTCTATGTTATTTGATTTTTGACAAAGAAGTTTTCATATATTTCACGCTTAACTGGCTTTTACATGTTTAATCTTTTACGCATTTCTTGCGGTATTTTCCGCTCAGAAAAAAAGGTCTTTATTAATTTCTATTTTACGCTTAAAGGCGGGTTCAATCTCTACGTACAACTTGTGCCACAATAAAAAAAATACTTTAAATCCAATGTGATATATTAAAATGACTGTTCAACTAACCTGTAAAAATGTGTGCAAAAAGTTGTCAGTCCTTTGTATCGTCAGCGCAGCCATCGGTCCTTGCGCTTCTTCTCCAAACACCTGCAACACAAACTGCGCTCCGACGCACAAAGCTGAAGTAGAATCTCGAGCGCCGGAGAAAGGATGTTCACGGTCGGGTTTTTTTGGGGTGATTCCGTTCCTCTGGCAGCTGGAAAATTCCTCAAATGAGCCTCAGTCCTTCTGGGTGAGGTTGCGTATGGCGCACATTCCAACCCGTGAGTTGTTCTCTGACGTGAAGCAGCCCGTATGAAGTTAGAAGCAGAGGGACGCGCGTAAATCCTCGACACCAACTCAAATGCGCCTGAGCTGCATCTTCTCTTTATAGAGAGAAAAGATCCTCTCAACGGGGTCTCCGGTGTGATGCAGGGGAGCTAGGGGGAGAAGTGCGGGGGGGACGAGGGGATAGGTGAAGGGGTGGGCTGCTCATAATTTCACCCAATTTCACCCAAATGCTGACCCCAACAACAAACTCCTCCCCCTCGATTGTTATGAGAAAACGCTGGAGCAGTGCTGAAGACTTTCATTTAACATCTCAGAACGGGACATTTAAAGTTATTCTACATGTATGTCACTAAAATAGTTCACATCTAGAGCTTCAGCAAAACGCAGGACTAAAAAAAAATAAATGCTTAGTCTGCCATTATATTTTTCACTCTGGGGTTATTTGCATATTGCTTCAGCTCCAGGGTGGAATACAGGTAAAAATAGTAAATACATGGATTTTATTTACAGCACTGCTGTGCAAAATTCTGCATAAACGGTGAAGTTATTTTAAAAAAAAAATGTAAATTCATGCTTACGGGGAAGCACAAAAGTATGATTTTGCTCTTTTTGACATATCTGGAAAAAACAGCATATTATTCAGATTATTAAAAGTGTTGTGCTTTGATTTCTGAAAATAACTCAAGTTTTGTTCATATACCTTCACACTATGGATGGTTTCGATCCTGTGCCCACAACGGGATTCTAAGACAAATTTTGAAGAGTGTGTCTTGTATTCTTTAGGTTTTATTATAAACTTGGGGATGCCAGTTGTGCGTGTTTTTGTGTAGTTACACTGTTTGAAGATTCCGCATAATCACCCGTTTACTTTATTTGATCCTCTCTGGTTGACTTAAAAGATATATGTAGTACAATCTATGATACATCTCAGAAAACACATTCATTTTTATATTACACCCTTCAACTGGCTACAAAATGTCATAGTAGAATAGAATAACTACAGAAACTTAGATTTTTCATTATTATTTCTCCAATTTACCACTGGTTTAAAGATCTATGGAGCCTAGAAACATTCTCACGTGATTCCACCATACTGCAGAAGTTTACAAAACAATTCAACCACACGTTAAATGTCTTTACTATCAATTAAATTTCTGTAAAGAATAGAATTCTGCTTCAGTCAAATAGCGTAAGACTCAGATATGGCAATGTTACAAAAAATATTTAAAAAGTATAAAATAAATTGCATGATTTTCCTTAAATGATGATAAATGTTCAGATGTGCACACGTGAGGGTACCACGATGGATGATGAATGTAACAATGATGAAAAAGACATGTTTAAAAACAGTTTAACCTACAACTGCAGCTCGGTGTCCTGGCGAGCATGAAGCTCACACACATTCACACACAATCTCACACGTAGTGTCACAGTGTTTTTCCTTCACAAAGCTAATTGATAAAACTCAATCAAAGCCCCCCAGTTCTCACCAGTAGGTGACACGTCAAATAGGCTGCCCTGTGTGACATTCTCACATTTCAGAGTTCAAGTAGAGGCCGCTTCAGATCTCCTCCATTAAATGCAGATTGAGGCTTAATCTCATTCTGTAAGTCTGTTCACCATTACAATGTTAAGAGTTTAAAACCAGGCTGGGAACCTGCTTCTCATGTAAATTCCAAGTGCCTCACTTATCCACTGCTGCTTTTGTCACAGCTTCCCCTGTGATTCTTACATAAACACAAACCAAAGAGGAAACATCTGAAATAAGAATTCAAATTCAGGTGATTTGGGCAAAAATTGTGAATGTACTTGTGTTTTGTGTAGGCTGTAATTGAATTCACAGCTTTCAGAAATGAAGGCAAAACAATGAAGGTGATTTCAACACCATTTGGTGCTGCCTGTGGCCTTTTGGAAGCTGTTGGTGTGAACACAGCCTTGACAGAGACAGACGTCAAATGGAAAGAAAAGACTTACCCAGTTTAGAAATGATGTGCAGAGCTGCAGCGTGCGAATCATCGTTTAATCTAGGTTATAAGAAACAGAGAAAATCTTTAGATGTGTTGATTTTACTTCATAATAAAGCTGAAGGGTTCAAAGATTAACTGTCATATGCATGAACTGTAGCATGCGATTTCTCATTTGCAGTCATCTATCTAATGGGGAAAGTGATTAATCTCTTTCTGACTATTTACTGGACATATAAGTAGGTTTAGTTGAAAATGTAATGCATTATAATAATTTATAATAAAATGCACTTGTCTTTTTTTCCGAAACTTCTGGCTTCGAATATAAATTTAACCAAATTATTTCACTCTTTGATTGATACAAATAGTTAATGCAAACGATAAAAAACATGATGTAACTCCAACTGCATTCAGGAAAATCATGTAATTCTGGATTTAAGTACATTTAGGATGAAAGCGAATGTAGCAAAGGAAAAGGACATGTAAAAAAAAACAGGCAGAGGTTTGCCATGTCTCCGGTTTATTACGGAGCAGAAGTTGTTAATTACCCTGATTCTTATTTC